>APFE030049521.1:11780-25010 GCA_000404065.3 Pinus taeda | reverse complement strand
TTCAAATGACAAAACCTCCTTTCTATACATAGGAGTCTAAGGGGTCACAATATAACCAAGCCAACCTAACAATAATAATATAAAGGCACAAAAATAACAATAGAGAGATTCTATGGGGCATAGTAATAACAATATGGGCACAATAGGGGCACAACAATATTAATAAGGGATACAATTACAATATTATTGGGGGCATCACTAGTATTATAGGGACCTAATAGTAGTATTAGCAATTTTTGCTAATCTGGTCGATGAAGTTGAGGTATATATGGATGATTTTTGAGTATATGGTGATTCCTTTGACAATTCTTTGCAAAATCTTGAGAAAGTTTTACAACGATGTATAGAAACCAACTTGACTTTAAGCAATGAAAAATGTTATATGATGATGAATGAGGGAATAGTCTTAGGACATCATATTTCACCTGGGGGAATCAAGGTAGATCAAAGCAAAATACAAATTATTGTCAAACTGCCAATTCCAATCAATCAAAAAGATGTAAGAAGATTTCTTGGTTATACAAGCTACTGTAGGATATTTATTGAAAACCTTAGTAGGATAGCCTTGCCTTTATTTAAGCTTCTTGCAAAGGATGTACCTTTCAGTTGGAATGAGGCTTGTCAAAAAGCATTTGAGAAACTTACAGAGAAACTAAGCACTACACCAGTTTTGAGAGGACCCAATTGGACTTTACCTTTTCACATCTCAACTGATGCATCTGACACAGTAGTAGGGGCAGCATTAGGGTAGAAAGAAGATTCTTTAACTTATGCCATTTACTTTATCAATAAAAATTTGACACCTGCTGAACTCAACTACATAGTAACAGAGAAGGAAATGCTTGCAATTATACATGTGGTAAAAGAATTTCACCACTACATAACCGGATATGAAGTCCTTGTTCATACTAACCACTCTGCCATTAAATATTTAATGAACAAACCTATCACTAATGGTAGAATCACCAGGTGGTTACTCTTATTGTAGGAATTTAATATCACCATACTGGATAGACCAGGGAAAGAAAACCAGCTAGCCGACTACTTTTCTAGATTACAACATCCAGGTGAAGTTGTCCAAGTTGAAGATTCATTTCCTAATGAAAACTTGTTTGCAATTTCAGTATTAACTCCATGGTATGCTGACTTAGCTAATTACTTGTCCACAGGAAAAGTACCTCCATCATTCAGTTCAAAGGAGAAGAAAAGACTCATCAAACAAAGTGCAAGATATTCATGGGTTAACAACAATTTTTTTTATATTGGTTATGATATGATTATTATAATATGCATTAGAGAGGATGAAATTATTGACATACTAACATCATGCCATGATCAACCTTGTGGTGGCCATTTTGTAGAAAAGAGGACAACACATAAAATTATTAGCCTTGGCTACTATTGGGCACCAATTTTCAAAGATTCAAAAAAGTATGTAACAAGTTGTGACAGTTTCCAACACATGGGCAAACCAACCACCTCCGATGAGATGCCACTACAACCACAAGTCCATCTAGAACCATTTGAAAAATGGGCTCTAGACTTTGTTGGACCCATCAAACCACCATTCAAAGGCAAGAAGTACATTCTTGTATGTACCAATTATGTGACCAAATGGGCTAAAGCAAAAGAAACTTGTTAGAGTAACAAAACAAACAACGATCAAATTCCTCTTTGAAGAAATTTCTGTTAGATATGGAGTGCCTAGAGAGATAGTAACCGACTAAGGGACTCAATTTACTTCTAAGATAGTTCAAGAAATCACTGACAAGTACAAAATCAAGCACAAAAGGAGTACATCCTACCATCTGTAGGCCAATGGCCAAGTGGAATCTACAAACAAGACACTAGAGGGGATTATGACAAAAACAGTGGCAAAAAATAGAAAAGATTGGGCACACAAGCTCAATGAAGCACTCTGGGCATATAGAATCATTTGGAAAATAAAAACAAGGTTTACACCTTATCAGCTAGTGTATGGTAAGGAAGTCATGCTACCAATAGAATTTCAAATACCTACATACAAATTGGCAACAGACTTAGGAATATATCTCTCTGAAGCACAAAAGGAATGAATCATGCAATTGAATCAATTGGATGAAATGAGACTGCAAGCAGTGGAAAGGACAACAATGATACACCAGTAGAGGAGGCAATGGCATGATAAGTTAATTAAAAAGAAGGAGTTTCAAGTTGGCGACTGGGCATTACTCTTTGACTCAAAATTCAAAGACTATAAAGCCAAATTTACAACCCACTGGATGGGGCCTTATGAAATCATTGAAGTCTTTGAGAATGGATCAATCAAATTCACTACCATTGATCAAGAGGAACGAACATTTCTAGTGAACAAGCATAGGATAAAGATCTATCACAAGCCTGTCAATATAGAAGATTTCATGGAGACACTATCACAGCAAAAGGAGGTACAGATAGTACAACAGTCAGCTGTAATATCTAAGCCTTACGCATTTAATTTTCTTTCTTAAAAAAAAAAAAACCATAATAATGTTTAGATATGAAAACCAGATATGGCATACTCTAAACACGAATTCTTATGAGAAAACCAAGCAATTGGCTTGTAAGAATTCCTTTTTCATTATTTGAATTTCGAAATAAAAGTACTCTATAACAACCATGACTTGGGGACAAGTCAAACAATTAGTAGGGGGGAAGAAAGTCTGAACCTGTTCATGCTTTTTCATCTCACTAATTTCATCTCCAGTAGAGGAAGAGATTTGTCTTTACATTTTCTAATGGATTCTTAAAAAAATGATTGTTGTTCAGTATCTTTTTCAAAAGGATTTTATTTTAAACTCAGAACATATCTCAAAAAGGGACCTGTTATATATAATTTCTCAAAAAGGGACATGTTATGTACAATTTATCATTCTCAGGCAAGGTACCTATTCTATGCACATTATTAGAATGGGATCTGTTCAAAGGAATACTGCACCCAAGAAAAAGAATATTGCAAAGAAGAAGACTAGACTGCACCTAAGAAGAAAGAGAATACATTTAAGAGAGAAACATACACCATCACATTCTGACTGAGCATATCAAACAACAAAAGCCAACTCCCAAACAAAGAGATATTAGAGGACTGTAAGAATTGTCATTTTAATATTTTTAATTTCTTTCATTAATTTCAATTTTTAGATGGTGATCTATGATAGTTATTGATTTTAGTTTCTAAATACCCATTTTATCCTATATCATACATTCTTATATCCTATAGGAGTCAGTCCTACTCTTCTACCTATATCCTATAACTATAACCTATTTCCTATTTCTGAACGTTAGTCTTATCTTCTACCCTGTATATATTCCTAAAAGTATGATCCTTAAAGCCTACCTTTTGATCCTGAACATACATTTCTAATCAACCTATAGTCATAAGTACCAACAGATCTACCAAAACTAAGCATACATACTTAAGAACCATTTATGTCACCAGCTGCAGATTGGAAGTCATCAATTAGTAAGCCACATAACCAAATTTTGAAGAAGGGATCAGGTCACGAATACAAAGGATTTATAAATTTGTAAGCCACATAACCGAATTTTGAAGAAGGGATCAGGTCACGAATACGAAGGATTTATAAATTTTTATGGTTGTAAACCTAAAAATTTTAAATCTAAAAAATAAAACATAATTGATAGGAAAAGGGTATGTGATCACAAGTAAGGATTAACAGCTAGTCCAGCAAAATCATCATGACCTGATGCTCTTACGATCTGAAGGCATCATAATGATCTGTATACCCAATTTCATCATTCAAAGACCACTGCCAGGACTCCGTAGGGCATCATTAAAAATCCTTGTGTAAGGCATTGAAGGGATTATCAGTGAAGTGTATGTTGCGTGAAGAGATTGAGGGTTCATTATATAAACAAGGAATTAATGGAGGAAGTAAGAATGAAACCACTGTGTTAAAAAGGGGAAGTAAGTATTGTATTCATCACGGAGTATAGGTAGAAGTCCGGACCTATAGAAAACGCTGTGAGTTAGAGCCATTTACCATTGTGAAGGTTATAAAGCACTCCTCTCCGAGATACATAAGGGTATAGCGTTACGAGTATGTTGACAATAACAATGTCAACATATGAGTAAAAGGGTCACAACACAGGGGAGACTCTACAAAACCGGTTGAAGGGTATTTTGATTCAATTGGCAATGTCCTCCACTAAAAAAGAGATACACATAACACTTAGGCTCAGGTACATTTCCTATAACAATTATGGTAATTGTTTTTTTTACAGAATAAGAAAAATGCAGTAATTTCGCTTCCTTTACAGTCGTAAATTCCTCTTACAGCACAAGGTAGCCATAGGTAAAAAAAAATTCTCTCATGGAAAACAGAATAGAGCTGAAGCAATTTGACCCTTCTAAAATCCATAAGGACTGCATAGATATTTTTAGGGGATAACAATGGCTGACATTCCTAGAAACATTTAATTTCCACAATGAGCTAACAATAAAAGAATTTGCATCCTCATTCACTAGAGAGAGGGCCATCGTAGGAAATTTGTCATTTAGGGTCTCAGAGGACACAATTTCTCAAGCAATAGGCAGAAGCCCAGAAGCAGAGAAGTATTTTAAAATGAAGCAATTCAAGGAAAAAACATGGATACATTTCATATCCAGGGCAAGGGTATCATCAGTTTATTGGAAATTAGGGATTCCTAGGAATTGGTTCATTCATCCATGGGATGAAGTAGTCTATGCCATTCAAAAATTTATAACCTATGAGGGAATATACAACATTTTATTTCTTTACCATATCAAATTGTCAATGCATTTGAGAGGAGATTGCAGTATAAGCTTTCCTTATTTTCTTTTGCAAAGCTTAACAAAAATGTCTAAGACCATACAGAAACAAAGAAAAAACAATGATAGGAGTCTATACCATTTTGGTTTGGTAAAAATCTTGATTGAATTTGAACTACAAAAGATAAGTGTGACCTGGAAGAAGTTCTTGGTAACTAATGAGTTTATGACAGATGAGGAGCAAGCAAAGCAACACAATTCACAGGGAGAACAACATAATTCAAAGGAAGGGCAACAACATGCAGAACTAGTGATTGATGTAGATGCTATAGAGGAAAACTTTGCAGGCTATAGACATAGTAATTCTGTTCCATCTAGCAGCAATATCAAAACAAAAAGAATGGTAATAGGGTAAGTTGAGAGAGCTGAACAAGATAAAAATTTTACCACTTACGGAAGGAAGTCCAGAAAGACCAAGTTTGGTCAGAAAGGGAAAACAGTGGAGGAATATGACATTCTACAACAGCCCCAGTATGATTACATACAAGGATTGGAAAGTAAAGACAAGGAAAAGGAACAACAAGAACAGAAGTTCTCAGGTAAAAAGAAAAGAAAACTAGAAAGGAAAGTTGAGAAATTACAGCAACAACTTATGGAATCAGAAGTCTTGGAAAGAGTGGTGAAAATAGAAAATGAAACACTCAAGATACAAAGCAAGAAGTTTCAATATGAGAATGAAAAATTGAAAAAGAAGGTTAAAAAATTCACAGCCTATAAAATGCAAATCTGTAGGAAGGTCTATAAAATTTACAAGCAAAAGAAGGCAATTAAAACCAAGTATCAAATTTTGAAGATGGAGTATGAAGCCCAAATGAAAATCAAGGCTTTACTTCAGGCAGTAGAGGTAGAAGGCAAAATTTGATAGGTTAGAATCTATTTGCATGAGGGCATGCAAAATCCCGAGTTTAGGGGAATGTTGGTACCAAATTATGATTGTCCATTTTACTAAAAAAATCCTCTTTTTATTATCATTTTGACCATCTAACCTTCATATTCCAACAATAATCCTTAGAAACTAAATGATATCATGTCATTATCATTATTTTTAACTTGAAATTATTTTTTGAAATTTTTATGTTAAAAATGATATTTTTTAGAAAAATACAAGAAGTTGTAACTTCCTGTAATTGCTCCATGGTTTGACATGTTGCATAGCAGGGCGGCGAATTTGAAGCTTCTGGGCATGAATCTAAATGTACAAGGATGGTATATTACCTATCTACTTTCAAATTTGAAGAAAGCAAGTATCTGGTCAATGCTAGTCAAACCCAGCCACTTCAGCAAAATTTCCAGATTTTTTTGAACAAAATAATTTCTATTTTAAGAATTTTTGAATAAAGGAAGGAACTGATCTTATTTTTACCTTCTTGGATGTAATTAATAGAATTTTGTTAGGATAATATGGAGTAGAAATAGCTTCTTTTGTTATGGGATTTGTCATAAATATCCTAGGAGGAAAAACTATGTTTAGTTGCCAGATTTTGAACACATAAAAGTACAGTTTATGCATTGTTTATTACAGACTTAATAAAATCTTCATTATCAAGCTTATGCTTTCAGATCCAATTGTTGCACTCTTCTGAATCATTTTATAGTGTGCTTGTGAAGTGTTGAAGGGCCCTCATCACTACGTTGGTACACTCTTTTTTCAAGTTTTCTCTACTAGTTGCATATTTAAATTTGAAAGTCAGAAGTTATTTTATGTGTTGTAGGAAAGGTTATGTTATTAAAGTTATCAACTGAAAAGGATTTGCATTCGTTGTGAAAAGAACCTTGTAAAAGGATTCAACCAATTATGATCTTGAAAATTGATATACATGCTCGTTGTCATACAATTTCCATATTTGCTTATTGGCTTTGACTTTAAAGACAGTTCATGGTTTGATTTCCAAGTGATTCAGATTTGTAATTGTTAAATTCAATTTGTAGTTTGATAAGTGATTCTTGTAAAAAGATTCATTTGTTATTGGTTTGAGACATTACTTATCTTATTCACTGTTTGATTTAGTTAGTTGTTGAAATTACTTTGGATTGTTATGATTGGGAAAGGCTCTATTGAGCAATATTCTTGTAAGAGAATGCTAGGATTTTAATCAGTCACTAATACTCTGTTTTTTTATCTAGGAAATCAGAACTTCACTAGGTTAGTTTTCATCTAAAATTGAGGCTTAAGTAATTGAAAAAAACAAGGAAGGACTTATTGTAAGAAGAGCATTGTTGATTCATTTTACTAGGCTATCATTAGAACCTTAGATCCTTCTAGATCTATATACTTTAGATGAGCACCTCTAAGTGTACTTTCCTGGGTTGATAAAGGAATTAAGAGTTTAACTTACCTTAGTAAGTAAAGACCAAACAATATTCCACAAGGATGTGCCAACGGTGATAGTCAATACACGAAGGTGGTTTGTCTAGTATCTTATGGAGTTATTCATAGGGATGAGACAATGATGATAAGTAATACAACACATATTCAACAATGTAAGTACTAAAACAACAAATGTAGTTCAGCTATCTTAGTACATGTTAAGAAAAAAATGCATTACAAAAGTTTAAAGAGTAGTCTCACAAACATCTACAAAACATGCATTAGAATGTGTTGGACTTAACAGGCTTATGAATTAAGAAAAATTCCGAAGACACATCTGTACACCATGCATCACTAGTTCCAGTAGTGGGACATTGGAGCCACTCCTCACTCCTCAAAGAACATACTACAAACTCTCACGACTATGTGGGAGGAGCTAAGGTGAAAACTCCTTGCTCATACAATGGGGGGGGTATATATAGCCAAGGGTGATGCTTGACTCTTGTGACTCTTGGACTACCCTCATGACTATTCAACTTCCCATGACTTTTCAACTGACATGACTCTTCAACTTCTTGTGTGTGTCCATTGGAATTCACTTTACATTACATTGAGTTACAATAGATATGGCCCATAACGGTGATGTGGCCAAGACAACTCATGGCACAAATCGACATGGCACTGCAAACATGTACTTGCTAATTGTGGTTTCCATGTCAAAATTTTGTGTTCCTGAGTGATAGTTGTACTCTTGGTGTGATTTTCCTTTTCCTCTGCATGACTTAGTATTGTGGGGTCTTCGATGGTTTTGATCTTGCATGATGGTTCAATGCATATGTTCCTTTCAATTATTGCTTGATCTGCTTGGTACACCCATCTAACTACAAGCAAGTCTTTTATAATGTTTGTTCCTTCTTCATCTCGTTCGTCGTCTTTCCATGATCTATTAGTGTACCTTTTCCTGCAATTCACTTATGATGGGACGACATCAATTCCAAAACCTCCTAGTCTAGCATGATGCATTGTTTTCGTGTTCCAGGCCTGGGACAAATCATAGGCTGGGAAGAGGGCCCAACAACTACACAATGCACAATTCTAGGTGGCAGGGAGGGAGGACAAGTCACTAAGATAACGTAGATCGAAGCTCAGGTTGGGATGAGTAACTCCAGGATCACAATCTTCATTATCCAAGAAAGCTGCGTAGTGACCAATGGGGGGCAGAATTGTGCAGCGAAGGACACCAGTCGCAATTACACAGTGAAGGATACCCTGAGGGGCACTTCTGCATAGTTCCTGGAGGGAAGACAAGACAGGGCTGTGGGGGACTTGTTGGGCAATTCTGCGTAGTTTTCAGGAGTCATGCAACACAGGAAGCAAGGGACCAATTGGGCATGTTTGCGTAGTTTCTGACAGCAGTGCACAAAAAGGAAGCAAAGGAATAGCTAGGCATGTCTGCCTAGTTTTGTAGAATAGTGCAGACCCATATCTTAGTGCAATGTAGGCTTCTAGCGGAGAAGAAGGAGGCTTGATGACTGTGCTTGAGAAATGTGCAGTTCAATTTGGACATGGAGGCATTTTTTTTGCACTGTTCTGGGAGGAAAACGTGCTGCTCACCACCGAGATTGCGTAGTGCAACTAACCTGGAGGATAACCTTAAGCGCTGCATAGTTCAGGGAAGTAGTTAAAGGTTATTGAGGGCTGAGACTATGTAGTGCATCTCAGTCGGGGACCGGTGGAAGAGGATTATCTGGTCGTACAGATTTTCTGAAAAATGGCTAAGTGTGATAGGCAAGTGAACTTGTGCAGACTTGATAATGTGATCACATACTTAGAATACTTCGACAACATGACGATACTAACCATCGGGACAATACAATAAAGCATGACTCTCTGTGAGACCATCTAGAGCTGAAAGAGACAAGTGTGAAACTTGGGATAGACCTTCAGACGACCATGATGTCACTTGCGCAACAATGCTTACAACTTTGTGTGTGAGTATAATGGATGTTCACATAGTGAAGACAACCTAAACACAGAAAGACAGACCTTAAAAATCACCAGAACACAATCGCAAGCATGGAAAAGCAATTAATATGCCCAAAGACGATCGTTGGTCAAACAAGCAAAAAAGCGGTGAAAAGACTTCACAAGAGCTCATGGGATAAGCTCGAGTGTTTCAAACCATTCACAGAAAAACTAAGGAAGGCTCTAAAATTTGAATGCAAGCCAAAATTTTGGAAGGTGTTGCAGCGGCTACAACAAGAAGGAAAATGATTACTGCAGAGCATATGGATATTGATGAAGGGGATGAGCATTACCCCAAGAAGTTGAAGGGAAAGAAAGTAGAAGAAGAGGATGAGGATGATGAAGATGATGAAAATGAGGACACAAAGTCTCCATCCCTAGCGTTGTACAATAGAAAACTAGCATACCAACTAAGCTAACATTCACTATTCAACACATGGATTTTGCCATTGGAACTTGAAGCAACAAACTAAGGTGAGGCCTCAAAACATAAATAGGTGTCCATTGTGCACCAATATCAATAAATGGAAAAGTAGCCATCCAAGGTGAGAAACAAAGACAAAATCATAGATGAGAACAAACCACTCCCTAGGTTGCAAGTAAGGAGTTGGACCATGAGAAAGGAATTTTCAAAATGACAATCTTGCAATCCATAGCTTAAATAGCCAGATCTATGGCTAAGGGTCATCAGATGTCCCTATTAGTTGATCAGTTTCCATCAACAAACCTCATGGACATGGACACACAAGTAACCCATATGATGCATAGGACAAATTCCACTGCTAGGAAACTTCAAGAAATGTACAACATGACAAGTATCCAATCAAACTATGAGAAAATGGCATGTAAATCAAGGAAAATCAAAATAAAGAATCTGAAAGACAAGATTACTCACCCGATCACACATCCTCAATACTTTAACCAATATCAGACCACATTGGAGGACAAGGATGGCGATATAGTTGCAATGAAAAATAAATTGAAGATATTGCATACACAACTTATGTAGACTAATGAATTAGTAGCAATAGAAAAGTAAAATCAGGAGTTGAAGGAGAAGCTGCATAATATGAGAACAAATAACAATGAATATAAGGATGAATTTTCTCTACTAGAGGCACAAATTCAGAGCATGAAATAGAAAATAGCGAGAACACCAAACACTCTCGCTAAGAAATTGGAATCCATGATAATCTTATATGATGCTACGAAGTTACAAGTTATGTTATCTAGTCAAGAACAAGAATTTAAGAAAAATTAAGATGAATTGGAAGATACAAAGATGGATTCAAGAGTATAAGCAAATCAAAGTGGAGTTTGAGGTATTGAAGAGGAAACATCTAACCAAGGACTCATTTAAATTTTCCAGAGAAATAACTTGGGATAGGATAATAAAAATGGTTGATAAAAATTTGCAGCATGTAGAGTTGTTGCAAGAAAAGATATATATTCTCAAGAGGGAACACGGGGAGATAAACATAATAAAGAAAAATATAGGAGATTTCCCTACCAAAGCTAAACCAATCGTGAGCTTCCTCAATAATATGTCTAAGGAGGGCATTAGATTTAGGTAGAACTTGATAGATCTAGGTTAGTTTCAAGAGCCAACCAAATGAGGAGAAGGAAAAAGCTGAGAACATTAGTGGATAAGGCATGGGCACTCTTGAAAGAGGTGCAGATCTTCAAAGGGAGTGGGATTCTAAATAAGAAGAAAGTCCCACCACTCTTCGACGAAAATGGAGATGTATATCCCAAGGAGTCCCTAATGAAGAGTTTGGGGAAAACGAGAAATGATAATAAAAGTTTCGAGGAAGAAGACTGCCCTCTTCAAGGAAAGGATATTGTGAATCTATATGTAGACTATTTTGAAATTTTCTTTATTTTGAATACCATTTTCAGACAATAGGGTGTAGTTGATTATGACATAGTCACAAATTTGGTTGGAGCTATTTTAGATAAACCAATGTGTGGCATCCCATTTGGAAAAGAATGGAAATGGGTTGCAATGGACCTTTATAGATTGTCTACTCAAGTGCTCTCTTCCCATTCCCAAGTTGGAGAAGCTATGCCACACACATCACTAATGGAGGTAGGTTCCAGTTCTAGACTAGAACAATAATAGCAGACACAACTTCAACCACTAAAATCAACACAGCAAAGGTGGACCCCAACGACGCCCTAACCAAACTAGTGCCCACTCCTTCAACCAGTGCATAAGGAAGAGAGATATCCAAGGAAAATGGTACCCACCCTACAACCAGAACATTTCTGGAGACTTCTAACAAAAGTTAGTGACATAACAAATATCATTTTGTAAAGATTCCTAGTGGTTATTGAATACCACTATTGGTTTTAGGGTTAGGGGTTGAGTTTCGAGAGTCTATATAAAGGCTTCATTTTGATGTAAATAAGGAGGAAAAAATTTCTAACGTAGGGAAACTTTATTAAATTTTTTCTGGAAATTGCTAGGATATTTTGAAGCTATTATAAAGGAAGGAATTCTAAAGTATGCCTTGGGTTGTTAGTGCTTTCCATGTAATTCTAAAAACCCATCTTGTAATTTGTATTTTTCTCAATATTAGTACAATTACAAAAGTTTTTTCATGGGAGATCATGTTGTAAACCTAATTTTCTTATGGAATCTGAACGTGATTGTGAATTAAAGAGAATTCTAAATTTGTAAGATTGTTTTCTTTAAATTTTGTGGAATTTATCACGGTTAGGACTAATATATTTGTTATTTCAGTAAACTTTTACACAGTTTGAAATGAAAATGTATAAATCCAAATTAATGTGTTTACCCATCGTTGAATCCTTAATTGCTCAATTGTTCATTTGATATCAGTAGGCTAAAATGAATTCTTAACTACTCATCTTGGTTTTTTAAAATATCTTCTTCATATATTATTTTCTTATTAAACCCTCATTGTCCTTATGTCAAACGCAAGGAATATGAATACTCTAACCTGAAAACCCGTAGAAATTATACCTAGAAACACACTTGTAAATTATTGACACTTTCATACCTGAAATTTTCAGAAGAAACAAAGATCATAAAACTAAAATTGAAAATTTGATTTGACTTGCAAAAATTCTCTTCATATTTTCCTTTTCCTTATTAAAACTTTATGTTAAAACCATGTGCATGAACACTTGACTTGGAAATATGCAGAGATATACCTAGTAGAATTAAAAGTAAAAGTTGCACTTTTATACACAGATTTTCAGAATACACATAATCATTAAAAAATAAAAACTAAAATCAAATTTAGATGTTCCCAGGCTCTGCATTATAGCACAACATCATGTGACTCTGGGATCCCAAGAAAAATAATGCAACCTTCATATCTAGGGTGCATTTAGGATTTATCTATATTTTTTATTGTAATTAAATTAATAAGCAAATTAGGAATATGAATATGATCGTGCATATATTTCTTTAACATAAAATGATAGGTGCATCATAGAGGATGACTAGAAAGGAATAAAAGATAGACAATTTATTGGAAGAATATGGGTTAATCATGATCTCTATGGTAGCTTTAGCAAGAAAAAATGGATTATAGATATGATCTAGTTGGTTTAGAGCATGTGTGATATTGTGGATTGGAATGTTTTCTTGTAAATCAAATGAGCCATGTTTGTTTTGGTTGGACCTAATTAACATTTCCCTTTTTCTTGATCTAGTTATGGTTAATATGAGTTTCAATATTTTTAATTCCATATCTAGCTAATGTTTTTACAAATATACACTTATAGAGTGAGATAAGTGGGTTTGAGAGATTAAATTTTCATATTTTGAATTCACGTAGTCTGTTTTGAAGAGCCTATAAATTCTTTCATAAAAATTATAAACACTTCAAGATAAACATGTTATGGTGCAAATTCATGTACATTTTATTATTTTATTTATGTCTCAAATATTATCACATTTGTTCTCATTTTAATTAATCTATATTATATACACAAACCATAAATAAACATACGTACTTTTATTTCAATCTTGTTTTCATATAAAATAAATGAAAAATTTAGACATTTTTATTGAATTATTTCATTCAAATAT
>APFE030049486.1:16302-57547 GCA_000404065.3 Pinus taeda | reverse complement strand
TTTTGTTATGAGGTAGGGATATTTCAGAAATTTCTTTGATTCTGTCTTAATCGATGTGAATTCCAGATTTTGACACTATGAATCCTAGAAGTTTCCCTTCACTTAATGCAAAAAAAAAAATTATTTGGGTTAAGTGAAATTTCGTACCTTAAACATCGTTGGAAGATTTGTTTCAAGTCTTTGAGATGGTCACTTCGTTTCTTGGAGTACACGGTTATATCATCCAAATAAATTACTACGGATTTATTGACTAAACTTTTAAATGCAATGTCCATGTCTCTCTGGAATGTGGCACCAGCATTAATCAAACCAAACGACATCTTTCGATATGCATATGTGCCCCATTTAGTTCTGAATGTGGTCTTCAATTGATCATCAGGATTTACCAACTTGATTGTATCCTGAAAATCCATCCAAGAAAGACATTAATTCTGAGCCTGCTACTACCTGCAATATCTGCTCCATAGGTGGTAAGGGAAAATTGTCTTTTTGACAGGCTTTGTTAAGATTGTGAAAGTCAATACAAATTCTAATATCTCCATTTTTCTTTCTAACAAGTACCATATTGGAGACCCATTTAGAATGTCTGACGGGAAAGATTATCTTGGCTTTCAACAACTTATTGAGTTCAGATTTTATCTGATTTTCTAAGTTGGGATGAATCTTTCTCAATTTTTGTTGGACATGTTTTTCATTATCGGTCATTGGAATAGTATGTTGGATGATAGAAGTGTCGTATGTTTTGAGTTCATCATAGTTCCAAGCAAAAACGTTTTTGTATTGTCTCAAACGACGAATATATGCTAGTTTTTCTTCAGGGGCTAGGCCAAGGCCTAGATTTATGTTTTGCGGTTTGGCATCGGTTCCTAGGTTTACTAATTCATAATTCAAAGTTGAACTTTGGAGCTTCGAATTGGTAGACCTTTTAAACCGATCTTTCAAATCGTACAGGTCTTCTAACTTGACCATTGATTTAGGTATAGCATTGTTAGTGCTATCTTGTTGTAATTGTTGATCATGTTGATCTTCATCGATTATTTGGTTGGAGTAGGATCCTTCAGAAGTAAGGAAATTTACGATATCAGGATCGTCGTTGAATATTCTCCAATTTGTGATGTTGTCAGGAATAGAAGGTCTAAAGATTCATTCTATTGAGAATCTATCTGGATTAAAATCTTCTGAAGGAATGATCTTAGAAGCTACGTTAGCTAAAAGATCAGCGTTTGCATTCTGGAGTCTGGGAATTGATGAAATATTGAATGCTATAAAATGCTCAGTCAGATCTTGAACTAAAGATTGATAGTGTTTTAAATGACCTAACAAGCAATGTATAGTATTCCATACCTGTCTGACTACAATTTCAGAGTCTCCGAAGACTTGGAGGTACTTTATGTCTAGCCCGATTGCTTTGTACAACCCTTGGACTAAAGCCTCATATTCTGTTGTATTGTTGGTACAATCAAATTTGAGCCTACATGTTAACATGATTTTATCTCCTTCTGGACTAATTAGCACACATCCTGCTCCTGCTCCTTCGTTAGATTTAGAACCATCAAAAAATAATTTCCAAAAAAATGATTTATTTACAGGTCTATCTAAAAAATTGATACATTTTGAACTATCTGTTTGAGAAAAATTTTCGACTTGGTGGGACAAAACAAAATGTTCTAAATAAGGTGACATATGAGCATTAAAATTGCCGAGAAAAGAAACCACTGAGTAATTTCCAATTATGCTACTGTTATATGCTACTGGTTCATTTTCCCCCTCTAATTCCGTTACTATGTACTTCTGATGTAATTCTCGTTCAAATTTTATTTGATTTGGCTTACCATTGTAAGGCAGCCACATGTGCGACTAGTTAGTTGCGAAGTATCCATGCAGTTTTCTGACCAATCCCTGCTAAGAATTAAGCCATAAAATTCAGGGATATCAGCGATTAAAATGTCAATAACTTGACATACCTTCGGGTTGGATGACAACCTTATGGTTACTTGATTTAGTTCGCCAATGACTTTGACTTGAGATCGATCTAGCTGAACTATGCGAACATTATATTTTTGGGGTTGAACGTTTAATTTGGTGCATATGGACTTTGGTAAAATATTCGATGAAGCACCTGAGTCCACTAAACAATTATGTACATTTTTGTTAAAAATTTCATAAGGAGAAAAGAGGGAGTATGAGATCTCGATCTACCTCCAATTAAAGCGATGTTATTTGGATCAATCTTGTTAGTCATATTAGTTGGAGGTCTTCCCATGTTCTGAGAAGCTTGAGAAATTACAGCGGCAGGCAAAGGTGCAACTGGCACAGCATGTAATTCTTTCATCATTATCTTTTGTTGATGCTTTAGCTTGCTCAATTCGTATAGAGTGATGTTAGCCCTAGTCTTTTTCATGTATTCTATAATATTGTACTCCATTTCATCCGAAATGATCAACGTTTTAGATGGAGTAGGTGAATCTGTTTGGACTGGGCTAGTTTGAGTCGCTTTAGATGTCGTTTTCTTTGTTGCGACTTTATCCTTTGTTGCAGAGCTTGAGCTCTTTGGTTTTGGGGTAGTTTGGGGAGGATCAAGCTGATTTATACTTCGTGTGTTAACTGGGAATACTTCTTGATCTTCGTCTTGTGGGAGGATGAAATCCCACATTCCTTGTAATTCTACAACTTCTTCATCATCGGTTTGCCCTTCAGTGGCAATTTCCTCTTCTTCTTCCTCGGATTCAGCACTTGTTATAGCGTTGGGTGGCCTTGAATCCATTGACGGGCCTTTTTTAAAAGCTCTGTAGGGTCTTTTTGAAGAAGTTTCTGCTACTTGTTTTCTTATGTCGACCATTTCACTGGACATGGTCTTCAGAACTTTTTGCAATCCCTCCAAATTGAATGGATCTTTTGCTTGTTTCTTCTTGGATTCTTCTTTGAAAGTGACCTTTTTAGATTTACGTTCTTCTATCGTGGATTTCTTCTCTAAGGCTATTATATGTTTCTCTACTGCTATGGCTTCTTTCATGTTTTCGACTAGGGTTGTTTTATTAGCCCTGTCCACGAAGATTGCTATGTTCGATGGTAATGCAGTGATATACCATTCACATCACACTTCCTCACTGGGCTGGGAAGCAGTAGTTATTTTGTTTAGAATTTTATTGAAATGTAGATTGAAGTCTTTGATAGGTTCTCTAGATTTGGCTCTAAGGTTGGATAGGTCATTGATTAACATTGCCGTAGACTGGTCGTCACCAAACTTGGTTAGAAATTGGTCTTGGAAGATGTCCCAACTGGTAATAGATCCAGAGGGTAATGAGAAATACCACGATCTGGCTGTTCCTTGTAGAGTATAAGGAAACAGTCGAACAACAACATCTTCATTAGTAACCCTGTTGAGGTTGATGGATAGCATAAAGTTGTTTAGGTGCTCTTTTGCTAGCATGCCTGCCTCAGGATTGAACTTGGGCAGCCATTTCTCAGGATGGGCCGGTATTTGACTCAAGGGTGCAATCATTAAGATTGCCCCAGGGTTGTTCCATGGAGACTGGGCCATTGCTGAACTGCTAACAGGGGGATTTGCAGAAGATGATCCCTATGGTTGGGAAGATGAGGTTATTATGATCGCAGATGAGTGAGGAGGAGTTGTAGGGATTCCACTGGGTGGATTGATAATGGTCTGGGGTGGAGGAGTAGGTGGTTGACTTCCCGGTGGAGAGGTTGAGATGGATGATGTTGATGAAAGAGTCTCGCTATCGGACCCTTTAGGTGACTTCCTTACTCTTTTCCTTTTGGGAAGAGGTAATTCGGTTGGCCGAACACCGAAATTTTCACTCTTTAATCTGGTCAGGGGATGAGCAGGGTTATACTGCGAAGTCACGCTACCCTGAGATTTATCAGATCTTTGAGGGGAAATAGAAAATCGCTGAAGTTTGTGAATCATAGATTCGACTTCAGGAGGTTCAATAACAGATTGTTCTGAAATGTCAGGATTTATAGCAGCGGTTGATGCTCTGGCGACTTCTAACTCTAGATTTAAGTGTAATGGAGAAGTCGGGGGAGATGGTGAGGGTGATTTACTCTCAGAATGGTATTTTGATTTTGATTTACTTGCCATTCATAGTTCAGGCCCTCCTTCTAGCACCAAATATGTTGAAGGCCCCGAAAATAGGGTCAACAACAAGGGGGATACCCACCCGGTCTGGACCTTGGTTGGCAGCTCCTTATCTGTTTGGTATAGCAGGTCCGATTGGGGATATGGGACCAGTTTCCCAATTCAGTGTGTGTGTGTGAGAAAGATGGGTATTTCTGTTCTAAATGGAATACTTCTATCCTAATTCTAATTTAATGCTATGCTATTGTATTCTAATAAACAGAAAAACATCAAAATTTATTCTAACCCGGGGTGTGATATTTCTTCTATGCGATCTAAAATGATTTCAAACAATAACTGGTAATAAAGATCATTCAGATATTATAAGAAAAGAATTCAAAAAGGATGAACTACTTCGTATAAGAAGTTAGACGAAACAGTTGTGAAAACTTATCACATAAATGAGCTATTCATACACTAAACATAAACAAATAGTTATCATCGTAAAAAAGCGCCAAATGATAACTCAGACATCCATGCTGTAATATATAAACAACTGAAAACTGAATATCACTTTAACGCATAAGCAGAAATGTTTAAGAAATAAAAGTACCATTTATAACTAGTCCTACTCATGAGCTTCAAGCAAAAATTGATTTATCTCTCCTTGACTTAACATCCACTAAGAGTACAGAAGTGCAACATCAGTAGCAGATATCAAATGCAAATATCAAATAAACCCTGTTCCATTCATTCGCCAAAACCTCCTCTGAGGGTGCAAAAGTGCATGTTCCGAGGACAAGTTTTTTGATAAATTTATGGACCCTTCTCTAAATGCATGAGAAAGGTTTAAATACTACTAACTAAATAACTTATTTACAGAAATTGAGGATTCGATTTAAATGACCATCCTCTTTCTAAGCAAAACTATTTCTAAAATTAAATCTACTATCTAACTATTTCTAAATCTGCTCCTTAATGTCGCAAGCCTATACTATTTTCCTGAGTGGAGTCGGATGACTGTCTTCCGTGTTTGGTTGAGTTAAGCAAACATAATTGATAAGAGCTGGCATTATATTCTCAGTAAAATTGATGATATACTTGAGAGTCATCCAATGACTATGTGACATTACCATGTATATTTGGTAAAAATCCCATTTCAACTTGGTTAACCCTTGGACTGCTTCTGCTTTTCCTTTAGTCTTCTATTTCCAGTTTGTTTCTATCGCTGATTTCTTGCAATTTTCGGGGCTTGCAGGTGACTGAGTAACTAGGGGCCTTCCTTTCCGAGAATTTTTTCTTAGCGATGCGCTAATCGCGCATCGGAAACTGCCTCTGTTTCTTGATCCGGGATTCCCTTATGCGTTTTTCGCCTCTTGCGCCTTTTTCTCTCATTTGGTATAAAGCTAAAAATTTGTAAAAATAGTGATTTCGTGAGCTCTTGATCCTGCGCATTAAACCGTCTGTTTCTGGTATCAGCGTCATTCAGTACCCATTCAACCATGGCTGTATATGAGAAATCTGTGATAGACGCCTCAAAATATTTCTGCGGCTCTTTCTCTCCCTTAAGTGGATTAGATGTGCCTTCTGAAATGGACATTGGATTGCTGCCTTTCCTCCTCATAGTTTTCTGCACATTGCCTTGTATAACACTTCGTCCTTCTTTCCTACAGTTTACATTCGAGGTGGAAGTAATGATAAAAAGACTAATGACAAGAAAACTTTAAATGTCGAAGATATGCAAAACATGACACCTTACGTGAGCTAGTTCTTTGAAAAACACAACACCATACATTAACAACTGGCAACAACTCATTAATTCGCATTAAAATGCATGACCAACTCTTGGCTGGAAAAGTTTCTCGAGTAATGAGGCAGAACCAACTGCGATGGGGAGGTCCTGTGATTTTGCTTTGCGATATCGCAGATTGCTCTATCGCAAATCGCAACTTCATCGTGTTGTTCTATCGCAAGGTCGCAGTATCACAATATCGCAACATCGCAACATCGCAGATCGCAGTATCACAGTATCACAACATCGCAACATCGCAGATCGCTTAATCACAATTTCATTATGTGTGATTCATGTGATTTTTGCGACGCGCGATATGCAATATCACATATCGGCAATTTTAGAGTTTTTCAATGTGAGTGCTTCTTTAATGTATGCGATGTGATGAAATTTCGCGTCACAATCTCGCGTTTTTTATCATTTTAACTCATTAGAAGGTACCCTATCGTTCTTTGAGCGATGCGATATCTCTTAAGGAGTGAATTTTACTTTCTTTATTATGAAACTTAGGTTTTTTTAGATTCTTCAAGGTATTTTCCTAAGTCCATGATGTTGTAAGTTTCATCTAAAAGGAGATATAACACTAATTGACTTTTTTGATTTTTACTGAGGGTCCCCACTTATTTAGTATTAGCAATAACACTTCATAAGGAGGGGGGTTGTTGGTGGCCACAACAGTCAGAAAAAAAGAACATCTTGAGGGTTCTATGGTAGAGGGATATATGGTATATCAAACCATGGCTTATATTCATCAATATAGTGATGAAATAGGAAAAAGTATTAATGTGTTGGATCATATTTGGGATGTCAACTTCGTGGATGATTTTGAAGGGTAACACCTATTAGGGAAAGATAGAATGAGAAAAGTGAGATGTAAGTAGATATTGGAGATTTATAACACATTTGACTATTATTATTATTATTATTTTTAATTATAATTATTATAATAATTATTATTATTTTTTATGTATATCGTACTTATTTAATTTTTAGCCTTCCTGCATAATCCATTATTATGAAGGTATAACATGGTAACTAATCATATATAAGTGAATTGTTTTATTTTAATACAATTGGTCAAAATTGGGATGCAATACATTTATACATTGTGAATGATAAATATTGGATGAAGGTATGGATTGAATGATGCGAACAAGCTAATAATAATAGGTTATCATGGTATGGTGTGTCTTCATTGGTAAAACAAGCTCAACATAGTGGAGATACCAATCTTACATAAATGGAAATTGATTTAGCATATGGTTAAAATATTATGAGACAAGCATATTCACCCATACTAAGTTTTTTACAGTTATATTGAGGCAGGATATGGTGTGTATTTTTCTTAGTTTTCAAATTTTGCAAGTATAAATATGCATGTTTATCAATTGACAATGCATTTTTTTTTGTGTTTGATGTATTGTAGTTGAAACACCACAACAAAATGTGGTGCAATGTTTGTGTTGATGGTGTTGTAAATCCATCAACCAAGGGGTCTCCCTAATGTGAAGTCCCAATTATCCCTCACATCATTTGAAATAGGAGCCCCATTTGGAGTACTAGCCCAGTTGCCATGTATTCTTATAGATTTTCCATGGCTCTAATTATCAAGAAGAGAGAGGAGTGAAAATGTGCCTTCGAAGAGAAAGTGGGTGTACCTAGTGAGTGTTTGGTCGTATGTGTGTCAAATTTTTTTTACTGCGGAGGGGGAAGATAAGTGAGCCTCTAAGAGAGAGGTAATAGTACCACCCTAGTAGAGACACACATAAACAGGAAGAAATCGTTCAACATCCAGTAGAATAGTCCACAAAGATGTGACGGTCCTTTGCATCTAATATAACAAGAAAGATTTTTTTAATATCTAGCGGAATAGTCCATGAGGATGTGACAATGATAATAATCATTACAACACATTCTCAATAAGGTATGTACCAAAATAGCTGAAATAATTCAACTACTTTAGCACAAATGAAAAAAAAACATGAATTAAAAACATTCATAGAATAGTCTTACAAATATCCATAATCCATGCATGAAGAACATGCTAGCCATAAGGCTTATGATATTGAGCAAAAGTTCCAAGACACATGTATACAATGAACACCACTAGCTCCATTAGTTGAGCATTGGAGCCACTCCTTGCTCCTCAAAAGCACTAGTTTGTCTCTCTAATGCCCCACGAGAGTAGCCAAGGTGAAAAATTCCTTTTCTCATACAATGAGGGTGCACATATAACCAATGAGGTGATGCTTCACCTTACTTATGACTCTTTGACTCCTATGCCTTTTCGACTTTACATGACTCTTCATATTTTGAATGTTTCCTTTGGAATTCCACTTTATAATACATTTTGAATAGATAATTACATAATTCACAATAATGATGTGGCATATGATGACCTGTGATAGGACATGACATGACACTGATGACATGGATTGCATGATGACATGACAATGTCAAGCCATTCTTTGCTACTGATTTCTTTGTGTCTTCTAAAAAAGATGGTGCATGTTCTTCTTCCTCCTCCTCCTTATGACATGAAGATGAGGAGTCTTCCATATGATCTTGATCTTCCATATTTTGTTATAGTCTGGTGTTCCTTTGTCTTCTCGTTTGGTGATATTGGTCACAACCCAACTTGGCCCAAGTTTTGGTCAAAATTTCACATTTTAGGGAGCGGAGTGCGCGATACCATGGAGCTATGTACGCGTGATGTTTTTGGGGTTTTGGGGTGTGTTGAAGTCCCTTCGTTTTGTAAAGGGTTTGGGAAATAGTTGATTATTTTTAGGAGGACCATGGTATTCGTACCATGGTATTTTGATATACTCGTTGATGTAATTGGTATATATAGGAGAAATTATGTAAGTTTAAGTCATGAATACTATAGTAATGATACGATCATAAGAAAAAACATCTTTGTAATATGGGTTGGGTCTTGAAGGAAAGGCTTTGCAACTGAGTGCGCAGAGACCTAAAGTCTATAGTTGAGCGTGCAGACACCTGTAAGTGGGTGCACAAGTTAAGGAATTGTACGTTGTTTCAAAGAATTAATATAAGAAGTATAGTTTTGATGGACATAACTTATTTATGATTATTGTGTATCTTTTTCTTTTTGTTCAGTATTTTGGCTATATTTTACTTCTGCACAGTATTGTTTATGGTTGTTAATGAAATGGTTAAGTAGACAATCCAACCCTATGAAGTAATCTATGTATGTTAAGGATAAAAGAACATAAAAATACCACATCGTATCATCCTTCAAGGCCACATAAACTTGGTTCTACATTCTCCCATAAATCACTTCGGGTGAGACTGCGATATGCTTGTAGGTCATTGCCGATAGGGCTAGTGATTGAGGGTTTTGTTGGTCCATAGTAAAATATTGAACTTAGGTCAGCCCACACTAAGCCAACAAATGGTTATGTTGTTGGGATCAGGATCTATTTGAGGGATATGTTTATGTGGCATCCGTTGAAGAAAGAAATTCAGGATTGGGTAGAATAGAAGGAACGAGAATTTGTATATCAGGAGAATAGAAACCCTCGGTTGTCATCTAAAATGTGGTTATAGAAATATATTCTTGAAGACCAGTACAATTTTTTCTTCGGTTCATTTCATGTTGAGCTATACAAGTGGATATCAAGGTTGACTAAGAGAAAAGACTATTTTAAAGGAGACGAACCTAAGGAGTGGACTCCTGAATTTATACAGTGACTCAAGAACACTGGTAACATAATTTCAAGAGTTGTTGACTTATGAATGATAACATCTTGGGAGGATTCATTACTGAGTTCATGGTACACTCGACCATGTCCTATAGCAAAGCTGAGCGACAATTTTTCAAAGCACAATGAGGTAAGTACTTGAGATCTTTAAAAATATAGATTAAGAAACTTTTATGTGCAAAGGGAGTTCTACGAATGCAATGAGATTATTAGATTACTTATGTTTGGGAGAAGACCCGAAGAAGAGATTGGAATAATGCGAAGTGGTAAAATATATGCAATAGACACTAAAAGAGATATCGTGGCCAAGATCCGAAGACTTTCATAGAAACTAACTATAGCTTTGTGTTGAGTGAATCTGAAAGTGAATAAAACCGCCCTGAAAACCTTGAAGGAACTCTGCATTATTCACCTTTCAGCCTGAAATTTTGCCAAAGCCTAAATCGAGAAATAATCATGATACTTTTGGTTTGCCCCATCCCTCTCTCCCCCTACTCCCCATACCCCTCCCAGTACAAATACCCCTCCCCTCCCTCTCCCTCTAAGAACGAATATGGACAATAATAATTAAGCTACTTGTTTTTAAAAGAATTGGATAAGAGGATCCATAACAATTCTAGTTTTTATGCGAAGTACTATGGACAACAAGCCAATTCCATGATAATAATATAAAGAAGCTACAATTCATCACAACATTCTGAGATCAAGCGTTGACATGGTACATGAAGTGTTTCAACAATTAGATAAGATCATTCATAGATATTAAAACAACATTGGTAAAAGAATTTAAAAAGCTGAAATCTGAGTCGCAGTGCATCACATAGTCAAAAGAAATCAAACAAAGGTTGACTGAGTCAGTTTGCGAATTTGATCAGAGATTCAAGGTATTATTGGATTAGGGTAGCTTCGACATAGCCCCACAACATCATAAGGAATGTTTCATAGTTGTGTTGTTGCCACATATCAGATTGCCTTTGACACAACAGAAGATAGAAACTCAGGTTGAAGCTCTAGAGCTTGCAATGAAATTAGAAGCTTCACCTATAGGGGATACCAATGCAGGTATGTAACAAATTCATAGTCAACTGGAAAATTTGAATCTGCAGTTATAAGATATCAAGAAAAGCAAGGAAGTCAGAGAAGAGGTGTGGTGTACGAAGTGAAAATACGAAGGCCACTCTAAAGAGCAATGCCGCCTCTTCAGAAATTACATGGCTAGTGGAGCTCCGAACCCTTTGAATGTAGGATCCAACTTATGGTGTGAGATATGCAGAAGTAGAGGCAGACATCACTCAGAAGATTATTATTTGTTGCAAAAATATATGCAAAATCCAAAGAATTTATATTGCAACTTTTGTAAATCAATGGGACATGACTAGAATAACCGTCGAGCTTATGAATTAATGATGGATCATGGTGCTTACATATATAGAATGCAAGCTGAAGAGAATGGAAAGGAAGTGGACAATGCGTGATCGGGGTGGCTATCAAGGAAGACGTAGAGGTGGTGGAGCTCGTTGTGCTTGTGGATAGATAATCTGCGATAACTATGACCAAGCAGGTCACCTTGCAAGAGATTTTCAGAATCCTACTATGACATGTAAGTATTGCAAACCATTTGATCATGTAATTGAAGAATGTTTGGTACTTATAGAAAAATTCAAGAAAATAAAAACCAATAGCCGACATATAATATTCAGATGATGACTATGGAATCGAGGACTGATGAACCTCACATTAATATTGTTACTAGAAGTGGAGCTATGATTGGAAATGATAAAGTAGATGGAAAGAAGGAAGTTGAATCCACATTGGTAAGAAAGACTGTAGAGAAATCTTTTTCCTTTGATATTTAGAAGGAAAGATAAGTGTTTATGGAGGCAAGGTGAAGCTTTATGGATGTTGGGGCTTCAACATCTAGCACACAACCAAAACCAATGCAGAGGAATAATTGTGACATAATATTAGTTGTGACACAAGATGTGGATCCAGGTATTTTAAAGTCTTTCCTACAAAATTGCATGAAGCTATTAAGAAACCATAAAGTTGTAGAAGGGTTTTAGGAATTGATAGATTCATGTTCTTCTAGAGAAGTACCACAAAGTGACATGTACACAGTTAAAAATTTAGATCGAAATAAGAGGAGGACTGGAAAAGAAATGAGGCTCACTACGCAGATTAGAGAATAAGACATGGACTAGGCTATTCTATATTTAGGATCTGATGCCAATGTTTTACCAAAGCATACTTGGGAGTTGGTGGGTAAGCCGAAGTTACAATGGTCAGAAACTCAATTGAGAATGGCCAACCAGCAAAAAATATTCCCTATGGGGAGGTTATCAAGTGTTACAGTAGACATTGAAGGAGTACGCACTATTGCAAACTTTGAAGTAATAGAAATTGTGGGTGCCAACAAATATTAGCCAACATTTCTTGGACTGGATTGGGCATTTGATAATCTGGCTATAATCAACTTAAAGAAGAGGAAAATAGTATTTCAAAAGGACAACATGAGAGTAATTGTTCCATTGGACCCATTAGAAGGGGTGATATATACAGAGCCTTTCAGAGATGAATATTGCGCAACATATATAAATAATATATACCAATTGATATCCAAAGAAGAGGAATGGATTAACCCCACTGTAGATGAAAAATTGAGATGGGAGCAGGATAGTTCTTGTACCTCAGATTCAGAATAAGAATTGGAAAATTGGTAGAATAGGCTACACGAAGTATCTATAAGGCAATGTGCAAGGATCACTAAATCACTTCACTGTATAACTTCTGAGGTATGTAACTTTCCTTACTATGATGGTTTAAGTAATGTAAGAAATTTCCTTGATTATTATGAAAGACAAATACCAGAAGAGAAGAGGTTGTTAGCTTTGGATGTGGCCCTGAGATCTACCCCTGCTAGATGGTGGGGTGCACATAAAAGAAATATAGTAGATTGGCAGGACTTTCGAAGATTAATGTGGATCAAGTTCGTGCCAGTAGATACATAAATAGAGGTGAAATATGATGATAAAGCTGACCCGAGGGAGAATATTCACCGATGCACTTCAATATGGGAGGAATTTCCAAAGCATGAATGGGTACATGGTTTTATTCATATATTGGAAACAATTCCTATGAACTTGTATCTAGAAACAAAATTGTGCCATGGTACTATAAATTGGGCAGATTTGATTGAATGGTTTATATTAACATTCATTTTTGAAGATGATTTCCCATGCATAGACTTAGATCTCTAGATAGTCAGAGAAAATATCTTTGGGAATGTGACCTTCCTAACATGGCAGCAATCAGATTGGACTGCGCAGCTAGAACATGCACTGGAATGCTATAACATTATTGCAGAAGAAGATGAAGATTCACACAATATCGACATAGCATAATCATAAGGACATCATGAAGCCGCTGGACCTGAGCCATAAATACCAGATAGTGAAACTAGTAAAGACTAAAAAGATGAATATAGGATCAGAGGAGGAACCAAAGTTCGCAATGACTGGAGACTATTGGGATGAAGATACAATTAGTAAAGTTACATAGCTGCTACATGAATACTAGGAGCTATTCCCTACAACATTTTTAGAAATAAAGGGCATATTAGGGGATCTAGATTTCATGAAGATTCCCCTTAAACCTGATGTGAAACCTGTCAAGCAAAGACCCTACAAATTGAACCCAAAATATAAGGAAAAGGTGAAAGAGGAGTTAGATAAAATGATAACATCAGGGATCATTGAACCTGTGGAGGAATCATAGTGGGTAAGTCCTATGGTGGTCCAAGAAAAGAAAAATAAATGAGAAATTAGGATTTGTGTGGATATGAGGAAATTAAATGATGCATGCATGCATGATCCCTTCCCTACACCCTTTACAGATGAGGTTCTGGACAATGTAGGAGGACAGGATGCCTACTCATTCACAGATGGATTTTATGGCTATTATTAGATCAAGATTGCACCAGAGGATAGGCATAATACCACATTTGCAACAAAGTGGGGTTCATTCCAATACACAGTGATGCCTTTTTGGTTAAAGAATGCCCCTGTTATATTTTCAAGAATTGTGGTCGCTGCATTCACGGAGTACGTACACAAATTCCTGGGGGTATACTTTGATGATTGGACAGTCTTTGGACTATTGAAAAAGCATGTTGTGAGCTTAAGGCTTATGTTGGACAAATGTAGGTAGTACTAGATCTCATTGAACTTAAAGAAATGTATATTTTGTGTGCCTTTTGGCATACTATTGGGGCATGTTGTGTGCAAGCATGGTTTGATGGTGGATCCCACAAAGATAGTTGTGATTGTGAACTTACCTCCACCAAATACAGTGAGAAAACTACGCACTACATTGGTACACACTGGATATTATAGAAAATTCATTAAGGGGTATGCGCAGATAAGTGCGTCAATGGGGAAACTACTGAAGAAAGATATTCCCTTTCAATGGAATGAAGAATGCCAGAAAGGCCTTGTTATATTGAAAGAAAAGATGGTAACTGCACCTATCTTGGTTTTCCTGGACTGGAATAAGGAGTTTTGTGTTCATGTAGATGAATCTTGCATATCTTTGGGAGTAGTATTGGCACAATTTGGTGCAGGAGAAATCGATGACCCTATAGATTTTGCAAGCAAGAAATTGTCTAAAGCAAAGAAGAAATATACTACCATAGAAAGAGAAGGCTTGGCTATGTTATATGCATTGTAGAAATTTAGACATTACTTGCTGGGATCACATTTTAAGATGTTCACAGATCATTCTTTATTTGAAATATCTGGTGAATAAGTCTGCCCTAGGAGGGAAGATTTGTAGATGGCTATTTTTATTTCAAGAGTATGATTTTGAAGTTGTTGTTAAACCAGGAAGGTTGAATGTCAGGCCTGATCATCTATCAAGGTTGGAAACATGGGAAGAACCAACTAGTATAGAATATAATCTTCCTGACGTGCAGTTGTTTGCAATCAGGATTGTAGATGATCACTTCGTGGAAATTATTTAGTTTTTGGCTACAAGAATGGACCTTGTAGAATATACTATGAAGTAGAAGAACGAATTAGTAGTGAAAGCAACTGATTTTTTGTTGATAGTAGGACATTTGTATAAGATGGGACCAGATGAAATACTGCGCAGGTATGTTCTTGAACATGAAAGACAAACTGTTTTGGCAGAGCTCATGGAGGTGTAGCTGGCGGACATTATGCAGGGAAGGCTATTGTGCAGAAGGTCTTAAGAGAAGGATTATGGTGGAACACACTACACAAGGATGCAAAGGAGTATTGTCAAGAATGTGATGTATGTCAGGGAACTAAGAAGCCATCAAGGAGGGATGAAATACCGTTGGTGCCACAAGTGACATTGTAGGACTTCGAAAAATGGACCATTGATTTCTTTGGACCTATCAACCCACCTGGGAAGAAGATTGGTGTGAGGTATATAATCAAAACAACTAATTATTCAACAGGGTGGGTTGAGGCACAATCAATAAGGAACTGCAATGCAAAAACTATTGCAGAGTTCATTTTTGAGTATATTTTATCATGATTTGGGTGTCCAAAGGTCTTAATGAGTGATCAAGGATCACATTTCTTAAATAAGACTATTAAGGTGTTGGCTAAATATTTGAGTTGTAATATCATAAGAGCACCCCATATCACCCTCAAGAAAATGGCACAGTTGAAGATTTTAACAAGATTTTGAAAATGCACTAACCAAAGTGTGTAATGTAAACATATATGACTGGGATCTGTGTTGGGTGTGGAGCCTGATTATCTTCTGTATTCAAAGGTTCCAGCCGAATGTATACCCCAGGAAGATTTCACACCCCTCCACGTGGGGCGGGGGTGCAGGGGGACTAATCCCCCCTGGTTGGGGGGGTCTAGGGAAGCACCCCCGAAGCTAAAATAGATGTAAAATTGCCTTGTAAAAGTCTAGTAATTTCTAGTCAATCTGAATCGTTCATTAGGCAGATGATCTGACGGTAGAAGTTATGTTTAGTTTAAGGTTTCTTTGCCATACAAGGAAACCCCCTCACTATATATGAGGGAATTGTATTGCGTCTATGTAGATCTGGATTCTGAGTGAGGAAGAGAGAGGAGATTGAGAGCGAAGAGGGTGCTACAATGGATCTTCTGTAGGCTTTATCTCTTCAGTTTGCTGGATAATATAAAAATAACGACTGGCTATTTCTCCGTGGACGTAGCCCAAACTAGGTGAACCACGTATATTTGTGTCTCTCTTGTTTTATGCATTTTCTGTGTTTATATTTATGCAATATTTTATTTGTTCCATTGCTCTGTAATATATAATTTTCTAACAACTGGTATCAAAGCCAAAGGTCTATTTGGCTGATAAACTTGCAGGAGACAAGGGTTCCTGGTTCAAGTGGGAGCAATGGTGGAATATGGTAGGTTTAGGGTCGACAAATTCAATGGCCAAAACTACCAGCTGTGAAAGATGCTGATGGAAGATTATCTATATCAGAGAGATTTGTGCCTACCATTGAGTGGAAAGACAAAGAAGCTGATGAGTATGACAGACACAGAATGGAATATTCTCGACAAAAAGGCACTTGGAAGAATACGGTTGTGCCTAGCAGCATCAGTAGCATTTAATATTTGAAAGGAAACGACAACAAAGGGTTTAATATCGACATTGGCCAAGCTATATGAAAAACCCTCAGCCTCAAATAAGGTATTTCTTATTAAGCATTTATTTAATATGAAGATGTCAGAAGGTGGATCTGTTGCAAACCAATTAAATGATTTTAATACAGTTACAAGTCAGTTAAGTTCTGTAGGGGTAAATTTTGATGATGAAGTTAGGGCTCTGTTATTTCTGTACTCATTGCCAGAAAGTTGGAATGGTTTAGTTATGGCCATTAGTAAGTCTGTTTCTGGATTTAGTACTTTAAAGTTTGATGATGTTGTCGGTGCAATCCTTAGCGAGGACATGCGACGGAAAAGATCCAGTGAGACAACAGGTAATGCTTTGACTATAGAGACTAGGGGAAGAAAAATGGAAAGAGGAAAGAGCCCAGGATACCGCAGTAAGTCAAGAAAAGGTAGATCCAAGTCTAGATCGGGGATAGTGTGCTGGAAATGCGGGAAGAAAGGACACCTGAAAGACTGCAAGTCTCAGAAGGGAAAAGAAGGAGATGCATAGTAAGAAACTAATCATGCAGTGAATGTAATAGGTGATGTGTTGCAAGATGCTTTGATTCTTTCACTAGAAAATATTATTGACGCCTGGGTGCTAGATTCAAGGGCCTCATTCCAAGCCACATTTAGTAAGAAACATTTTCATGATTATGTTCAAGGAGATTTTGGACAGGTTTGATTGGGTGATGATAAACCCTGTAAAATTCTTGGAATGAGTACAGTTTTCATAAAACAGCAGAACGAGAATCAATGACTATTGAAGGAGGTAAGGCATGTTCCAGATTTGAAGAAAAGTCTAATTTCAATAGGGTAGTTGGGAGGTGAAGGTTTCATAACTACTTTCAAAGATAAAATCTAGAATGTCACAAACGGATCTCTAGTAATAGCGGAAGGAGGAAAGGTTGGTACATTGTATTTATGCAATGGTATTTCTAATTCTGTTAATGCTTTAACCTCTACAGGAGAAGATACAACATTGTAGCATCATAGGCTTGCGCACATGAGTGAGAAGGTGATGCAGATTCTTCACTCAAGAAATTTGTTGCTAGGTTTGAAGCATATCGATTTAAAATTTTGTGAGAATTGTGTTTATGGAAAACAGAAGAGAGCCAGTTTCCTTAGAGTTGGGAAAGAAAAGAAGAGCGAAAAATTAGAGCTTGTGCATACAGATGTATGGATACCTACTTAGGTATCATCTCTTGGTGGCTCTCATTATTATGTTACTTTTATTAATTATGCAAGTAGAAAAACCTGGATTTATTTTATTCGAAATAAATCTGATGTATTTGATATTTTCAAGAAATGAAAAGCTTTGGTTGAAAATGAGATAGGAAAAATGTTGAAGTGTCTCAGATCAGATAATGGAGGTGAATATTGCAGCAAAGAGTTTGATAGGTATTGTTCAGAGAATCGAATTAGTAGAGAGAATACAGTTCCAGGAACACCACAAGAAAATGGCATGTTAGAAAGGATGAACAGGACAATCATGGAGCGTGCAAGTTGCATGAGATTTGATGCAGGATTGCCTTTACAATTTTGGGCAAATGCTGTAGATACTTCTGTTTATCTAATAAAAAGAGGGCCTTCAAGTTCCTTGGATGGTGGTATTCCAGAGGAGGCATGGACAGGTAAAAAGGTAAACTACTCTTTTTCAAAGACTTTTGGTTGTGAAGCCTTTGTCCACATTAACAAAGAAAATAGAACAAAGCTTGAGGAAATCAAAAGAAATGTAACCTTTATTGATATGGTGTTAATGATTTTGGTTATCACTTTTATGATTATGAAAAACACAAAATCATTAGGAGCAGAGATGTTATATTCAATGAAAAGGTTTTTTATAAGGATCAGCTACAGGAAAAGAAACAGGAAAAAGAAAACAAAGAATACATAGTGCTTGATGATATCACATGAAAAGTGATGGTGCCTGAAAATCATAATGATCAACAGCCAGAGCAACAACCACAACAACGACAAGCACTTCAAACACCTAAAAGTGGTATTAGAAGATCTACCAGAATAAGTAGACCCCCTGAATGATACTCTCCTTCATTATATTATGTATTGTTGACTGATTCTGGTGAACCAGAATGAAGAAGCAGTGCACGTAGAAACTAGGAAGAAGTGGGAGCAAGCCATGAAAGAAGAGATGGACTCCTTAACACATAACCAGACTTGGGACTTAGTCAGGTTGTCTACAGGTAAAATAGCATTGCAAAATAAATGGGTTTACAAGTTGAAGGAAGAAGATGGAGGAAAAGAGAGGTACAAAGCTAGACTTGTGGTGAAGGGGTTTGCACAGAAGAAAGGTATTGATTTTGATGAAATATTTTCTCCTGTTGTTAAAATGACTTCAATTAGAACTATTTTAAGTCTAGTAGTAGTTGAAGATTTGCATCTTGAGCAGTTAGATATAAAGACAACCTTTCTCCGAGGAGATTTGGAGGAAGAGATATATATGCAGCAGCCACAAGGATATAGGTAAAAGGGAAGGAGAAACTAGTGTGCAGGTTGAAGAAGAGCTTGTATGGCTTAAAACAGGCTCTAAGGTAGTGGTATCTAAGATTTGACAGGTTTATGTCTAAACAAGGTTATACTAGATGTCACTCTAATCATTGTGTTTATCTCAAAAGGAAAAATGATGGCAACTACATTATATTGTTATTGTATGTAGGTGACATGCTTTTTGCAGGTTCTAACATGCAGGAAATAAATGTGCTCAAAAGAAAATTGGCAAACTCATTTGCAATGAAGGATTTGGGTGCTCCAAAACAAACCCTTGGTATGAGAATAACTAGAGGCAGGAATAATCACAAATTAACATTGTCTCAAAGTGAGTACATAGAAAAGGTGTTGAAAAGGTTTAATATGCAGAATGCAAAACCAGTTAGTATACCTTTGGCTAGCCATTTCAAATTAAGTAAGGAGGCATGTCCCAAGACTCGGGAAGAAATGGCTCATATGTCTAAAGTTCCATATGCATTAGCAGTTGAAACTTAATGTATGTAATGGTTTGCACAAGGCCTGATATTGCACATGCAGTGGGAGTTGTAAGCAGGTACATGGAAAATCCAGGAAAAGAACATTGGATGGCAATGAAGTGGATTCTTAGGTATTTGAGAGGTACCACAAATCAAGCATTATGATTTGGTGGTTCAAACATTGCTCTACAGGGATATGTTGATGCAGATATGGCAGGTGATAGAGATAAAGGGAGGAGCACTACAGTATATGTAATTATTGTAGATGGAACATTTGTCAGTTGGGTTTCAAAAATCCAAAGTTTTGTTGTACTTTCAACAACAAAAGTAGAGTATGTTGCTACTACAGAGGCTAGTAAAGAAATGATTTGGTTACAAAGGTTTCTGGATGAATTGGGTAAGAAGCAGGAGTTGGGCAGGTTATACAATGATAGCCACGGTGTCATACATCTTGCAAAAAACTCTGCATTTCATTCCAAGACTAAGCATATACAACTCAATTACCATTTGATACGGTTAGCATTGGAAGATGGACAGTTGAAGCTGGAAAAGATACACACTAGCCATAATCCTGCAGATATGTTAACAAAAGTTGTAACTAGGGAGAAACTAAGAATATGCTCAGTTTCAATTGGTCTTCAAATATGATGAAGAAGATGAGAAACAACCCGGTCCAAAGTGGTGTCATTGTCTAGCAAATGAAGCAACAGTGGAGATGCTATAATCAATCTCCAAGTGGGAGATTGTTGGGTGTGGAGCTTGATTATCTTCTGTATTCAAAGGTTCCAACCGAATGTATACCCTAGGAATATTGCACACCCCTCCATGTGGGGGGGTGTGGGGGGGATAATTCCCCCCCGACTAGGGGGTCCAGGGGCCAGCGGTCCCTCGGCGGGGGTTCAGGGGCAGCGCCCCCAAAGCTAAAAATAGATGTAAAATTTCCTTGTAAAAGTCTAGTAATTTCTAGTCAATTTGGGCTGTTCATTAGGCGGATGATCTAATGGTAGAATTTATGTTTAGTTTAGGGTTTTTTTTGCCCTAGAAGGAAACCCCCTCACTATATATGAGGGAATTGTATTGCATCTATGTAGATCTAGATTTTGAGTGAGGAAGAGAGAGGAGATTGACAGCGAAGATGGTGTTGCTGGATAATATAAAAAGAAGGACTGGCTATTTTTCCGTGGATGTAGCCCAAACTGGGTGAACCACGTATATCTGTGTCTCTCTTGTTTTATGCGTTTTCTATGTTTATATATCTACAATATTTTATGTGTTCCATTGCTCTGTAATATATAATTTTCTAACAATCTGAGAATTCCACTGGTGTTATGGGCTTATAGAACCGCATGCAAGAAACGGATAGGCTAGACACCTTTTAGGTTGGTATATGGGCAAGAATATGTAATTCCCATGGAGTTTATTGTGCCAAGCTTAAGGATTGTAGCCTTTACAGACATGACCGATCCTGAAATAATGGAGGAAAGAATGATGTAGTTGCTTGCAATTTCTTCAAAAGGTGCAGAAAGAAAGAGAAAAATCTTGCCACAATTGGCATCTCAAGTAGAAGACGTTCCAGTAAGGGTATCTTGTCCTTCTGTATGACAGTAAATTCAAAAAGTTACCAGGAAAGTTTAAGATACATTGGTTGAGCTCCTATATCATCAAGCATATTACGGATGGAGGTGCAGTTTGGTTGGAAAAGTTGAATGGTGAATTGATACCAGAGAGGGTGAATGGAAGTAGGTTGAAAGTGTATAGGGACAACCCTGCCATGGTAACTTCACTCTAAAAAAAAGGAGGAAAATATTAGTGCCACCTGCAGTTGAAAGTGGGCACTGGACTATAAAATACGTTGCAGAAAAGAGCTTCGACATAGGAAGGTTACATCGCGACAATTAGGCGTATGTCGAAGTTCTTAAGAACCATGACACAAGAATGATTGTTTTCTATAATGAAAGGTGTGTCGAAGTTTTCCAGAAATATGACTGTTAAAAAGAAAACTTGCCATTGGAGGAGCAGAAAATTGCATTTATGGAGGTAGGTTGGCAAGGATATAGGGATAGATATGCAGTTAATAAACAAAATACGAGAAAGATCTAAGGTAATGATGGGGTTAGAAGATCAAGAGTGTTATAAAAGGCTGTGTCTTGCCAAGATTTTGGCATTTTGCTGTCTGAGAGCTCAATCTCTAAGTTTTGAGAAATTGCAGAAGTTGCACTACCGCATGAACACTGAAGAGATCATCTGCATATTCAAAGAGAGAGGTATAGAGGGAATTATGGAAGCTACAACACCATTTGGTATGACTGCAACATGTCTCCTCATGCAATGAAGATCGCCAAGGAAGAAATCAACTTTGGAGCATAGAACAAAGAAGAAGAAAGATAAAAAGCCTAAGAAGCCTGTTGAACAATAGCAAGAAGCCCAACCCATAAGAGATAATGAAGAAGAAGTAGAACAACAGTAGATGGACACAGAGAGCGTAACATTTCCATCCCCGTTGCCAACATATTTACCACCCTGGGAACCCAAGGGTAAACCAGTCAAAGACTCCAAGTATGTGAAGTATGGCACATTTATACCATTGCTACCAAAGAAAATACCATTTGGAGGAGAATTGCTCAGAAAAATCCCATAGTTGAAGTTCGAGGACTATGTCTTCAACAACCGTAAAAAATACCCACAGTTTGCACCAAGAAGGTACCTAAAGCAGGTCTATTACCTAGAGAGAAGAATGACAAGATTGGAACCACATTAGTGGGTGAAAGGGTTGGAACAATCGGGCTTATTGAACATGTTGAATGTGCCGCACTTTGGCAAAAGTACACCTAACACAACCTACATAAGACAATTGCTCATGCTAGTGCATGACATATGCCTCTGGATAAGAAAGAGGATCCCCATTGACAAGATGCTAATATCGTGGATTACTAGGTTTACATACCAAAGAAGGGACCCAGCCAAAGGGTTCGTGGGTATGGTCAAGACAAAACGATAGCGCAGAACATGAAGAGAAGTTTGACTTGGTGAAGAAAATGTGAGGCTATGACATAAATTAGATTAGTGACCAAGGAGTACACTTCACCATACATACTTAACTACGAATATTATGTGAAAATATTGAGGCAATGAAGTCCCCATAACAGTTATTTCCCTAGCTATATAGTGCAACAACGGGGTCTAGTACAACTGGTCCAGAGATCTATGTAGAGAATTCCTATAAGATTGTCAGGAAGATGAGGAGGAAGGTAATACCTTTCATTACGCATGGTTGATTTTGATCATAGCATTGTTGGCATGGAAGGAGCCAAAGGATTCACAGTTTCCTTCGGTAGAAGTAGATGTGTGTGAATTTGTGTGGTATTCCTCACTCTGGTAGACCAAGGAGACATTGCGAGCATAGGAGAACAAAATATTCTTTGTCTTGTATCATATGGATTTACACATGGTGGTAAATCAACACCCTAGACTTCCACCAAGCTTGTACCAACAATATAAGTTTGTTGCGAAGTTCAAATTAGACTTTCATAGGATCTATATACAAGCTCGAAAGGATACAATGAAGACATGGAATCCTCTACCATAATTAGTCATCGAAGAGGATCTTGTGGCAATAATACAATAGTGGCTCACAGAATGGATGACTATGATGGAGAAAGATGCAGGAGATAGTGAAACGGAGGAGGAAAATTCATAGCATGGCAAACCAAGTGGAAAGGATAAAGATAAGGATGATCAGGAACAAGAACCGCAATAGGAGCATGACGAAGAACAAAATAGGGAGCAGAAAAAGATATAAAAAGGAAAGAGTAAGATGCAAAGAAGAACTTCACCGAGAAGCAAAAAGAAGCAAAAATCAAATAAATCTAAGGGTACAATGCCACTGGTCCTTATTAATGGAGACCTCGATGAAATTGGGGAGAAATTTCAAGAAGTCATAGCAGAGTCATGGAATAAAATAGAGGATTGTTGTGGCGCACTCCTGACAGGTGTCAAGCAGAGTATTGCAGAATTGAAAATATTGGTGTTGAGTCAATTTATTAACACAAATTAACACAAGTATTTAATTATCAATCCGGGTTTGTAAAACTTGGAGGCAAGTCCACAATATATGAATATCAAATGTAGCCAAGCTTAAAAGATAAAATTTGAAGAGTTAAGGAAGTACATATTACAAATATAAAGCTATTTTAACAATTTCTAATTCACTTATGTAATATGTGAGGGATGAGGCTCCTAACTTAGGAGAACCAGATTGTTCTTTCCTGCAATACTACTTTCATGAAGAGAAATCTAAAAGAACTAATTAACGATGGTTTATGATGCAGAAGATCTAAAAGAAGAGGCTCCTAACTAAGGAGGACCATATTGTCCTTCTTCACAATTCTACTCTATCATAATCACCGTTACTGCAAACCAGAAATGCATAAATAACTTGAAATAAGAAAAGGAGAATGAAATTCAGTTTTAGTTCAAGATCAAATAGAAGGGGAATTTAACTTAAATTCCTGTGTGTCCCTTCATATGTAGATTATAATTAAACCAATATCCATTCAACAATCATCACATGTTAATTCAATTAAACAAATCTAAAACAAAACAAGTAAACAAATCTAAAGCAACTAGTTCATGAAAATTAAGCTAGTTTAACAATGAAGTGTACTTAGCTTGGAGTGGGGGCCCTCCACCCTTGCCTTGCACACTTAAGGCTGCTATCAAATGCTGAAACTTCAAGCACCCAACCATACTAATGAACAACAAAATGAAAGTAGAACAAGTTCTTCTAATTAATCTCCAATATTCAAATGTCTCAGCATAAAGTTATATAAAAATTACATATCATAAGCCTTCGAAGTCTTGGCTTAAATAGAAGATCATGAAACAAACTGAACTAAAGTCTGTATAACAAATATATCTATTCATATCCATCTATCCAGTTTGAATCCATTCAATCCATCACTAAAAATATGGACAATCCCATGAAATCATAAAATTGCCCTATTTCCTAAGGATTTTCTGTGTGACTAGTCATGTTTGACTAGCCTTGACCATGCTTGATTTAACTTGTTTTGACTGAACTAATTGGAATTAGTTCAGTCCTAGTTCCCAAGCTTTCCATTCATGTATCTAGCTCGAGCCCAAGTGTCCTGCAAATATGTCATCCACATAGCTATTACGAGAATTTCTGGTTCTGTCCAAAATTGCACTTGAAACTCAATTTTCATAAAACTTCTAGAAATTGCAAAATTAAAATTAAATACTTGAATATGCATAAAATACATCAAAATGAGATGGATGTGATGGAAAATGGATGGAAAATATAAGGATTAAGTAAGTTTCCTTAAGCAAAAATAGACCAAAATTGAGGGCCAACATCTCCCACTTGCTTACTCTCAAGCATGTCCTCATGCTTGCTTCTGTGTCCTTGACCTTTTGCTTCTATATGATGACTGGCCTACTGATGTACCTATGGTGTTGACCCTTGAAGATGAAGCTTTCTCATGAGCTATCTGTAAAAGGATATCTGTGCCTTCATGTACTTTTTCTCCTTTCCTTTTCTCTGTTTTTCTAAAATAAAAATAAAAATTCATCCTTCCTCTTTGAAATGTTGTCCTTTGTAGTATTCTTCACCTATCAGTGGAAAAATTATGGCTTGGGCTATGTATTCTAGAGTGATGGGAACAAGAATGTCTTTGATGTGTGATGAGGTTTCACCATCAACATACAAATATTAAAACTTTACATTATTCCTCCTCTGATGATAAAACACCAATAAATCATTCTGGATGAGCAGCTTCTGAGAAGACAACAAATAAAACTTGAATTTTGTAATACATTCTTACACAGGATTCATGTCCCTCTCAAATTAGCAATATCAACAACTTTACTTAAAGGAGCCAATATCCATTTGCCCTCACATCTTCACTGAAAGAAACCAATCTTGTAATGTCGCACAGTCATAGAGAAAACACCAATCAATCAAATCAAAGATTCTTTCACTTATGCATGGGGTTTTCCTCTTGTATAATTCCTCTACAAAATAACTTGTGCCAATCCTTTTTATGACTAGGAATTCACTTTCAATTTAGCCACTGTTTTACCCACACAATCTGCAAAATAAGGGTCGAAAGAACCATAAAAATATCCCAAATAGAAATGAATTTGAGAAAACTGTCCACCGGGAGCCTAATTAAGATCGTTTTGAAGAATACTCATGTTTTAGTTTTTCAAATTTCATTTTATTTTTCTCAGTGAAAGAAACGAAAAATAGTGGCTTTCAAAAATCGAAATGCATTTCTAGGACTGAATAAAATTTCATGATCATTAAATTTGAAATCAATTTTTCTCTTCAAATGCTTCTCTAGTATCCTACTTACCTCTTTTCTGATGCCATTAACAAAGAGATGAAACCAATCCTCAAAAATATGATCTTATTTCTTCCGCAAGCCATGATTTGACTCCTCAACTTGTCATGACGATGAACCACACTAGTTGGTTCGAAACACGTCAACAAAGGTTTTCTACATGTGATTTACGCCGAAAATCTTCTAATAAATGTTATGGATCACAGAAGCCTCATTTCAAAAATTGATTCGCTGCACGGTAGAGCCATTGCATCTAAGGTTCATCATTTTGAATGGGCATGCTTGTAGGTTTCGAAGTTGAAGTCAAATATAGCTTTTCTTAAGAGATGCAGAGAACCTAGCCGTTTGGTAGTTCTGCTCTCCCTATTTTTTTTGCAGCCATGATCTGACTCCTCAACTTGTCTTGACGATGAACCACACTAGTTGGTTTGAAATGCGTCGACAAAGGTTTTCTACGTGTGATTTATGCCAAAACTCTTCTTATAAATGTTATGGATCACAGAAGCCTCAATTCAACAATTGATTCCCTACACAGTAGAGCCATTGCATCTAAGGTTCATCATTTTGAATGGGTACGCTTGCAGGTTTCGAAGTTGAAGTCAGATCTATCTTTTCTTAAGAGATGTAGAGAACCTAGCCATTTGGTAGTTTTGCTCTCCCTATTTATTTTGCAGCCATGATCTGACTCCTCAACTTGTCCTGACGATGAACCACACTAGTTGGTTTGGAACGCATCGAAAAAGGTTTTCTACATGTGATTTACGTCGAAAATCTTCTTATAAATGTTATGTATCACAAAAGCCTCAATTCAACAATTGATTTCCTGCACGGTAGAGCCATTGCATCTAAGGTTCATCATTTTGAATGGTCATGCTTGTAGGTTTCAAAGTTGAAGTCAGATCTAGCTTTTCTTAAGAGATGCAGAGAACCTAGCCGTTTGGTAGTTCTATTCTCCCTATTTATTTGGCAGCCATGATCTGACTCCTCAACTTGTCCCGGCGATGAACCACACTAGTTGGTTCGGAACGCGTCGAAAAAGGTTTTCTACATGTGATTTACGCCAAAACTCTTCTTATAAATGTTATGGATCATAGAAGCCTCATTTCAACAATTGATTCCCTGCACGGTAGAGCCATTGCATCTAAGGTTCATCATTTTGGATAGGCACACTTGTAGGTTTCGAAGTTGAAGTTAGATCTAGCTTTTCTTAAGAGATGCAGAGAACCTAGCCGTTGTAGTTTTGCTCTCCCTATTTATTTTGCAGCCATGATATGACTCCTCAGCTTGTCCTGACGATGAACCACACAAGTTGGTTCAAAACACGTCGACAAAGGATTTACACCGAAAATTTTCTTATAAATGTTATGGATCATAGAAGCCTCAATTCAACAATTGATTCCTTACATGGTAGAGCCATTGCATCTAAGGTTCATAATTTTGAACGGGCACGCTTGTAGGTTTCGAAGTTGAAGTTAGATCTAGCTTTTCTTAAGAGATGTAGAGAACTTAGCCATTTGGTAGTTTTTCTCTCCTTATTTATTTTGTAGCCATGATCTGACTCCTCAACTTGTCTTGACGATGAACCACACTAGTTGGTTTGAAACGCATCGACAAAGGTTTTCTACATGTGATTTACACCGAAACTCTTCTTAGAAATGTTATGGATCACAGAAGCCTCAATTCAACAATTGATTCCCTGCACGGAAGAGCCATTGCATCTAAGGTTCATCATTTTGAATGGGCACGCTTGCAGGTTTCGAAGTTGAAGTCAGATCTATCTTTCCTTAAGAGATGTAGAGAACCTAGCCGTTTGGTAGTTCTGCTCTCCCTATTTATTTTGTAGCCATGATCTGACTCCTCAACTTGTCCTGACGATGAACCACACTAGTTGGTTCGAAACGCGTTGACAAAGGTTTTCTACATGTGATTTACGTCAAAAATCTTCTTATAAATGTTATGGATCACAGAAGCCTCAATTCAACATTTGTTTCCCTGCACAGTAAAGCCATTGCATCTAAGGTTCATCATTTTGAATGGGCACGCTTGTAGGTTTCGAAGTTGAAGTCAGATCTAGCTTTTCTTAAGAGATGCAGAGAACCTAGCCATTTGGTAGTTCTGCTCTCCCTATTTATTTTGTAGCCATGATCTGACTCCTCAACTTGTCCTGACGATGAACCACACTAGTTGGTTCGAAACGCGTTGACAAAGGTTTTCTACATGTGATTTACGTCAAAAATCTTCTTATAAATGTTATGGATCACAGAAGCCTCAATTCAACATAATAAACATGTTTTTATTAATCTATTTCTTTATATTTGATCCCCTATTTTCATCAAATATTTTAAAAAACTCCTTTGTCTCTGATGTAGAATTATCTGTTTCTGTTTTATCAACACTCTCCTCTGTTCATGCAAACCAAATTATCCATTCTTTATACACATCTCTATAAGAAAGAAAATGAACTCTGTTTTGGAAAGAAATAAATATATATATATATAATATATATATATATATATAATTATATATATATATATATATATATAATTATATATAGTATAATATATATATATATATATATATAAACAAAATCATATTACAATTCCTCCCTTTGATTTTTGTTTTTGTTAACGTATTGTTATGACACCAAATTAGAGTCGCTTCCTCATTCACTGATTGTTGAATTGAGGCCACTGTGTGTAAATCGACATCCAATACTTCACTACTGGTAATCAACGAATTGTTTCACACATTATAAATCCTGTACTTTGTTTTCGTTGATCATTTCCATTTTGAAATCAAACTAAAACTTTGTCTTTTATCACACTATTCGATCATTAAAAAAAAAACATGTACAAGTGTAGTTTTAAGCTTGGCTAGTTATGCATTTTTCAGAGGCTAGACGTTTCAAAACTACACGAAAATTTCTCGTTTCATTACTCAACGTGCAATCAAAATTTAATGAGACACTCTATTTCAAAATTTCGTGGAAGATCTGGATCTTATCAGCTGAGTTTTGTTTTTATTTTTTTTATCTTACGTTAATAAATCGTATGTTAACCTGAAGCTATGTCACAGTTCATTACTTGTGCAATCAAGCCCACTGTCTATGTAATTAAACTCACTGTGTAAACACTTCATTTTATTAACAAACTTGGCAATTTCATGGAGGATCGAAATCGATTTACCTGACTGTGTTGAAGTGTCGTGATCCCCTTGATTCCTGGCCGAATTAGCTGTGTTTCAAACGTCCTTGTTTGTTGACTAGTGGCAGAAACAAAAACTACATAAATGATAGATAGTCCATTGAGAGATCTCAACGAAAAGTCCTGATATCTCCCTCTAAGGTCTCCATCGCATTAAGGAAATGAATTAGATTTTTTTTACTTACCTTTGTTCTCCATGAGATTCTTGCTGACTGACTCCACTTCCTTTGTCAATCTACTTAGCTTACCCTTCTTATCTCTCCAGTTCCTCAGTGCTATATTTCTACCTCCATTTCCTCGATTTGGTTTCTCTGTCAAACCATTTTTACTTCCTTCAATTGTATGCCAATGGCATCTACCATCTTTATTGAGCCTCAAACGGCTATGATGGAAAAGAAAATTTAGGGTTCTGAGGTCTCTGCCTTCAAAAATGGCGGAGCTCTCTCTATTAAACACATAGGCTTATCTTCTGTTGTTTCAAAACTGTTTTAACCATTTTGTTTGTTGTCCTTTGATCGGAATGCTGTGTACATATTTGCATTCATTTTTTATTATGATTATAGCTTGGGTTTACTTATTATATCTTCGTCTATTTACCTTAGCTTATGTTTGATTCATTTGTAGTCTTCCTCCAATCCATTCGTGGCCATGCTCTTGCATACCATCTCACCATGCGTGACTTAACCTTTGACTATCATAAGTATTGCTTTGTTGCTATGTTGATTGCATGAATTATTATCCTGTCTTTCACCTTTGCCAAATATCCATTCATCATTTTTTCATTGGGTTTTCATTGTATTACCATCGCTATAATAACCTTACACCATAATATCATATTACCATCAGCCTTTTCCATGATAACCTTATGCCATCATATCGTATTACCGTTAGGGTTACCATGATAACCTTTTACCATCATATAGTATTACCATTTGCCAATAGTATTACTTTTCATGCGCTATGATAGGTTTAATACATGAATCATTTCGATTTTGTATGTTTTGCAATATGTCTCATAATGCGATATATCTTATGTTTGGTAATATATCTCTTTAATTTTAAAATGGCCATTTCGGTCATGTTCAAAATTATTTCCCATAATACTAATGTTTTATTTGTGGTGCAAGTTTCGACTTATTAAATCTTCATTTTGGTCCCTTTTACTTTTAAGGAAAAATACTTAGGGTTATGGAATATTTTAAAGTTATGAAGTGAATATGAAATATATGAATGGAATGTATAAATATAGGATGTAATCAGGATTAAGTATAGGATAATGGGTATTGGATGAAGGTAATGTAATGAATATAAATATGCATTTAGGTACTAATTTAATTTTAACAAGCTCTAAAAATTTCTAAAAATTCTGAATTTGCAAGAGTAAAATTTTGTACTCACAATACTTGTACTCCCTGACAATATTGGATGATGTCCTCTGATCAAATGTCTTATATAGATTGAAATATAGAATTTATTTTTGTCTTCTGTTCTAGCATCCTTCATTGATTCTGGTCCATTGATTGCCGATGTCGTTCAGGTCCCTCTGCAATTGATTCATAATAACTCAGGTCCCTTCTGTCATGTACATTTTTATGCAATATATACATGTTTTTGTTTTTTTCTCTGTAATGTAATTCAGGTCCCTTCAATACAACTACTCACACTGTTTGCATAGTTTTATTACGAATCTCCCCCCCTTGCTTATTATGAGACTTGTCCACAAGTCTTGCTTATTTTGGAGAATGATTCCTACAAAATAAAACTAAAGAAATGGTAAAACAAAATAGAGAATTCATATTGGCCAAGCTGGTTGGTTTTCTTATATGAATTCGAGTTTGTATTGTGCCACTTTCATGGATTTTCACAACCAAAATCCTTCATTATTTTTTATCTTTTTCTATTTTTTTTCTTTTCTTTTCTGGATTGAGATGGGGTGTAATGGAGTAAGGAAGTATGAAAAGCTTATGAAAATAGGTTATATTGAAGTCATGATTTAGTAGTAAATGGATAGATAATAAGTCTGGACTTCAACATGCATGATCGCGGAGCTTAACATACAATATGGATGATAGATGAAATCATGAACAATATGGCTTATGAAAGGATTGTTTGGAAATTGATGTGACTTGACATGACACAGAACTTGACTTCTTCTTCTCATTATTAACTTCATGTCTTTTGCCTCGATCTCAATCATGTTGTAGGGTTTGTTGGTGTTGTTGGTCAATAGCTAAAGACAAGCTTCAAGAGTTTGAGTTTCATTGGATGAAGTTAATATCAGGTGAATTTTCACTTTGCTTTGACTTGAACATTTGTATTCATATTCTTAAATTTGAATTTAAAATTGACTTTGAAAAGTACTTCATCCATGGAGTTCACTCCTTCATTCTTCCTATGACCTGTAAAAACATAGCACTTACCTACAATACAATATTAGAGGATAGAGGAAGAGAGGTGTACAATCTCTTTTTTTCCAATAAATATGTAAATCATTACAAGCATTTCTTAGAAAACAAGTCCAAAGATGATATACAAACAAATTGCACTTATTTACCCCTTGAGAAATGGTGGCCAGCCTAGACCTCCTAGTGGTATTTTGTTTACAAAATATTCATTTTATATCCAATTAGAGTGATTCAAAAGCCAAGTTGAAGTGAATTCATATGGCTACCTCTAGTATAAAAAAAAATTGAAAATGGTTTAAAATGATATGGTAAAAATTCTAAGGAGTGTCACGTTTGATGGAGCTGCTTGTTAATGTTTAACTAGACCAACAATCACTATTTGAAGTGTAACTTCTTCGATAAAGATCAAATCAATTTGTTTCCACTTGGATATTAAAGTATATTCATTTTTATATTTCCAATAGAAATAGGTTTTAAAAATTCTTAGGCTTGATATCACAAAATTGGTGATGAACAGAACTAGGAGGCAGAGTTTTACTATGTTGTTTTAAAGACATGCAATCACTAAATGTGGTATAACTTTTTCATTTGACCTCCAAATGGGATGATTCAAATTGTGTATTGATCTATACTTGAATACATATCTCTCATATAAACAGGTTTTTAAAAGAAGATGATTTGGTATGTCAAATATGCCAATGAACATTCAAGACCTAGAACTGTCACCATGCAGATGTTTTGAGAAACAGTTAGTATTTCAAGAATAATTTTCTCATATGATACCTGATTGAAGTGATTCAAATTGATTTAGAAACTATATTCCAAGGGCTATATTTCCTATGAATTTAAGATAAAAATGTTTCCATTAGACACCTAAAATCAAGGTTGTACTAACTTTGTTCTTGACATTGCACTTGAGACCTAATTTTGATTTTGATCACATTTTTATTTTTGATATAAATTGAAATTTTCAAAATGGATTCCAAAAGTAAATTTCAAGAGATATGTAAAAAGCATGATTTAAAAATGATCCTATATGGTTACCCAGAATATGATTGCTCTTACTGCATTTTGCCATGTAGTCCTTTCAAACGAATATTGAATGATGATTTGAAGAAATATTCATGAGAGTTTAAAACAAAATTATTATGGAACTCTTATTGTGAATTCATTCTACTTGTTTATTTATTCTATTCTATCCTATTCTATTTTAGAAAAATAATTCATTCTCTCAAGTATAAGATAATTTCCAATGCATCCATTTTGGTAACAAAATCATAAGTAAACTCATATCCAAATTTGAAAAATATACTTTAATAAATGTTTGGACATGAAAATTTATGTGATCATAAAGATTTGATGAGAAAGAATGTTGAAAAATGGAGTAGTGTTGTGAGCTAATGACTAGTTGAATCCAAGTTTTAAGATGATTTTTTTTGCTCGGCTCTCATTAATTGTCATAGCACAAAACTCTTCTTGTGGTACTTGTTCAAAATCTTTTATGCGCAAGGGATATTGTGATATACATGCTAAAAATTCTTCAATTTTTAGCTCTAATGTTTGATCTTCACTGCATATGATCCATGACTCATTCACCTTCTCACAAAGATAGCTAGAAGAAAGTTTTAGATTCTCTTCCTGTGGATCATCTTCATGGATGTTTTGTTGCTCTTCTATCCTTTGACATAAAGATTCATCCCTAGTGAGCATTCTAAATTGACGACAAGGACTTGAAAATAGTTTTGTGGTGGCATACCCTCCTTCTCTAATGATTGCTTTAAAATCAATTTTTAGATATTGTCTTGCAAATGGATTTTTTAGTTATTTATTTTATTTTATTTTTATTTTTTTGTTGGTGGTTGTTTGGGAATCTACTTTTAGGATCTCTATTTCTAGGCATAAAGAAACCATAACTAAGAAATGTATCTTAACTATTTTCTTTTTTTTTTAATCAATTTTTTTTATTGTTTTTGTTTATCTTCTATTTGACTATGTTGATAATTGTCTCCCCAACAACGGTGCCAAAATGTTGAGTCAATTTATTAACACAAATTAACACAAGTAATTAATTATCAATCCGAGTTTGTAAAACTTGGAGGCAAGTCCACAATATATGGATATCAGATGTAGCCAAGCTTAGAAGATAAAATTTGAAGAGTTAAGGAAGTACATATTACAAATATAAACCTATTTTAACAATTTCTAATTCACTTATGTAATATGTGAGGGATGAGGCTCCTAATTTAGGAGAACCAGATTGTCCTTCCCCACAATACTACTTTCATGAAGAGAAATCTAAAAGAACTAATTAACAATGGTTTATGATGCAGAAGATGTAAAAGAAGAGGCTCCTAATTAATGAGGATCAGATTGTCCTTCTTCACAATTCTACTCTATCATAATCACCATTGCTTCAAACCAGAAATGCATAAATAACTTCAAATAAGAAAAGGAGAATGAAATTCAGTTTTAGTTCAAGATCAAATAGAGGGGGAATTTAACTTAAATTCCTGTGTGTCCCTTCAAATGTAGATTAGAATTAAACCAATATCCATTCAACAATCATCACACATTAATTCAAATAAGAAAATCTAAAACAAAACAAGTAAACAAATCTAAAGCAACTAGTTCATGAAAATTAAGCTAGTTTAACAATGAAGTGTACTTAGCTTGGAGTGGGGGCCCTCCACCCTTGCGTTTCACACTTGAGGCTGATATAAAATGCTAAAACTTCAAGCACTCATCCACACAAATGAATAGCAAAATGAAAGTAGAACAAGTTCATCTAATTAATCTCCACTATTTAAATGTCTTGGCATAAAGTTATATAAAAATTACATATCATAAACCTTCAAAGTCTTGGCTTAAATAGAAGATCATGAAACAAACTGATCTAAAGTCTGTATAACAAATATATCTATTCATATCCATCTATCCAGTTTGAATCCATTCAATCCATCACTAAAAATATGGACAATCCCATGAAATCATAAAATTGCCCTATTTCCTAAGGATTTTCTGTGTGACTAGTCATGTTTGACTAGCCTTGACCATGCTTGATTTAACTTGTTTTGACTGAACTAATTGGAATTAGTTCAGTCCTAGTTCCCAAGCTTTCCATTCATGTATCTAGCTCGAGCCCAAGTGTCCTGCAAATATGTCATCCACATAGCTATTACGGGAATTTTTGATTATGTCCAGAATTGCACTTGAAACTCAATTTTCATAAAAACTTCTAGAATTTGCAAAATTAAAATTAAATGCATGAATATGCAAATGAGATGGCTGTGATGGAAAATGGATGGAAAATATAAGGATTAAGTAAGTTTCCTTAAGCAAAAATAGACCAAAACTGAGGGCCAACAATTAGTACAAACATCCAGACAACCAACACAGATAGGCCAAAGACTCCATCCATAAATACTAATAGAGATGGAATTTGGGATGAGGATAATGCAGGTTCCCATCAGAGCTTTGCAGTTTGACTCCATTGAAGTCAAGAAGTAGGAAAAACATTGGGATCGTGTCAATATGAATATAGTAGCACTACCCATTCTATTAATACATGACCTACAGCAAGGCATCATGAATGAGATAAAGGAGCGTGAACAACACTCCTCACAATTAAATATTAATGTAGAACAAGACCGCACTGCGTTGAAGAAACAACTCAACCAGGCCATCAAGGATAAGGATAAGGTAGAGATAAAGTAGCATAGATTGAAAGACGTGGTTGAAGCAACTTGCAGGGAAGTTCCAGACATGGATGTCTGCGAGGAGGAATCAGTAGAGGATAAGGTCACGAAGCTCAACCTTGCAGTCAAGGAATCAACGAAGAAGATCATGGAAGTGCATTTTGAATATGAAATAAATATTAGTGAGATGCAAAATAAGCTACATCCAACCACGCCACCAAAAGTGCACAAACAGAAGGAGATCGACCTAAAAACTACAGTGACAGGTATCTCCAAGGCATTGGCAGAGTGTGGAAAATTATTGGACGAGACCATGTCAATTTGGAATTCATTGTAGGAATATCTGAACATACAAAAGATAGAAGACGACATCTTGTAGAAGATGAAGCAAATACAGGAGATTCAGGAAACTGTGAAGACCTTACCAGTCTCGTAGAAGCTCGCAAGAATCAGTGAAGGCAAGGCACTTTAGAAACATATATAAGAACTTAGAAGGGAAGAGAAGATTTTTACGGAGAGAAATCAACCATGGCAGGATTAGGCTCTCCAGCTATCATAGGAAGTGGATGAGAAGCTTGAGGATCTTCAGTAAAAGGAAGGAGAAGTGTTGTAGAAGACTGTAGAACTAGTGATAGAGGCATTATGGGAAGAAGTGGGTAAACAAGAGAATCATACAACAGAGATACTACAATATTACAATTTTTCCTACAACAACATCACAACAAATATTCGAGGCAAATTAGATGAGTGACTCAGGATGAGTCACATGTGAGTGTTGGGGGCCTGTTGGGCACACCTTAACTTGGCCCAAGTTTTGGTAAAAAATCCATATTTTAGGGAGCGGAGTGCACAGTACCACAAAACTATGTACAACGCGATGTTTTAGGGGCTTCGGGGTGGGTCGAAGTCCCTTTGTTTTGTAAAGGATTTGGACAATAGTTGATTTTTTTTAGGAGGACCATGGTATTCAGAGCATGATATTTTGATATACACGTTGATGTAATTAGTATATATAGGAGAAAATATGTAAGTCGTAGTCATGAAATATATAGTAATGATACGGGCATAAGAAAAACATATCTGTAATCTGTGTTTGGGTCTTGAAGGAAAGGCTTCGTAGCTAAGTGCGTAAAGACCTAAAGTCTGTAGTTGAGTGCGCAGATACCTGCCACTGGGTGCACAGGTCAAGGATTTGTATGCTATTTCAAGGAATTAAGATAAGAAGTACAATTTTGACAAACATAATTTGTGTATGATTATTGTGTACTTTTTTATTTTTGTTTAGCATTTTGGTTATATTTTACTTCTTCGCAATATTGTTTATGGTTGTTTATGGCATGTTTAAGTAGATAATCCAACCCTGTGAAGTAATATATGTAGGTTAACGATAAAATAACATAAAAATACCACATTGCATCATCCCTCAAGGCTACATAAATTTGGTTTTTCATCCTCCCATAAATCACTTCGGGTGAGACTGGGATCTGCTTGCAGGTCATTGTTGAGAGGGCCAGTGATTGAGGGTTTTGTTGGTGCGTAGTAAAATATCAAACCTAGGTCAGCCCAAACTAAGCCAACAAGTGATGATCTTATCTCTTCAGCTTCGTATGTGTCTTCTAGCATTTCCTCCTCCTCCATCTCCTTCTTCATCATCTTTCCATAGAATGATAGAGTACTTGCATCTACAATCCACTCATGATAAGATGACATTAGTTTGATAAAACCCTAGTCTACGATGGTGGATATTGATTCACTGATTGAGCTAGAACCAGGTGATAGGCTGGAAAATAGGCTAAAAAACTATGCTATTGTGCATCTCAAAAAGTCAGCGGTGAAGCTTGAGCCTTGAAACTACAAAATGCACAGTTCATGGTGGACTGAGGAAGAAAACTGCAAAATCTGGGAGCTCAATGTGACAAGCTAAGGGGATGGGAATCAAATCATCCTATTGCATAGTTTTGGGAGGCAAAGTAGGACTAGTGATTGTGTGGTTGCATAGTTGAATAGCTTAGGGTTTGATCTTGATCGAAGAGATCAGTGCATATTTGGGTCGAGGATGGAGGGCTGAATTGTGTAATTTTGGAGGTTAAGGCTCATGCTTGAGCACTAAAATTGTGTAGTGTATTGTCCTATGAAGAAATAACTACACATTGTGGAGTGTCAAGGGACATGGTTGCAACTTGAGGTTTGGAACTGTGCAATGCACAACTGAGGAAGGCCATATGAGACTAGGTTGTAGGGAAGTTTATGAAAAATGGCTAAGTGTGGGATTAATGAGACTGATGTGAAGAGTGATATGAATTGAATGTGATCACATACTTAGAGCACTTGATGAAATAAAAAAATAGATCATCCAAAACATTTTAACAACATATTTCCCTCATGTGACAACTTTACAATGACTTTATGACAAGTGCGACACTAAAGATACACTTTGTGGTGACCGTGGCGACACTTGTGTGACAATGCTTAAAACTTTGGAAATGAGTGTGATAGGTGTTTACATGGTAATATCAATTCATTTTCATGAATATAAACCCTTGAAACCACCAAAACTAAGCTTATACACATTGTGTGAGAACTAACATGCATAAAGATGGCATTTACTATATGAAGAGAAAAGGGAGAGTGGCACTTGTGATATGTGAACGATATTGAAAGTGACACATGCCATAGTGAAGATAACATGAAAATGACACTAATAAAAGTGAAAGAAATCAAGAGAAACAATTGAAATAATGAAAATGAAACTCGTGAAAACAAAGGTCCACAAAAGAGACAATTTGAAAAACTCACCAAAGTAGAAGTACAAACACAACCAAAAGTGAGGGGTTGTCAATGACAGTGTGCACTGACTATCAACATGAGTTGAAGATTGCACACACACTATCTCAATGGAATGTGCTTATTATTTTTTAAGCTTTCATGGAAGAATGTGTTCACGAACTCTTTGAAAACTGAGCATGCATGAGAAAGTGACTTTGATTGATCAAGAAGTGACCACAGAATGACCGATCACAAGATCCATAGTAGGCTCCAAAATCCAAGTATAGGAAAAGTTTTAGAGGGTGTTTGTCATAGCGACAACACTTGGTGACACAGTAGTAGAACTCCATCTTCTTTCCTTGGTAAATTCTTATGTGCAGGGTCTAGTTCTTTAGGAAGTATTGATTCATCGATCATATTACCATGGCTTCCCTACTTATCCCATTTATAAACATAACCCCCTTAATTCCTTTACTCAGTTGAACACAAGCATAAGATCAACGATCACACAATATTTTGAGTCAGGATAGGGTAGTGAAATTCGTAAGCTTTATATTTTCAGAGTATAGTTCTTCATCTCTAGTTGTCCCTTCAGAGAAGCATGTATAAGACCTCTAATATTGGTTTGCTTGTTTAGACTTTCCCCTTGTCCTTCTCTACTTGATTGGATCAGCCTAAAAACATCAAAACATAAAAAAATTGAGTGTAGGGATGAGGTTTCTAGAATAGCCATGGAGATCATGGTTCAACACAAGGCTTTCTTAATGCAAGGATCGTATTTTTCATTAGAAAATCATTAACCAAAATATGTAACCAAGACAAGGAAGAAGGATAAATATTTAGCCAAATTTTGCATTTTCACAAAGTCCTTTTCTATTTTCCCACGTTCCACTTTAATCCAAAAAGGAATATTCATTCAAGGTCTTACGAAACAAAGAAAAGACACCACACAACAAGTAAGAAAAACTAGAAGACAAAATGGAAGGACGCTAACCGAAAAGATGATGCGAAACAAAAAAGAGAAAGCACAAGAAAAACTACATAAAATGAATGCAAGAAGGATGTGCAGGTAAAATAATATGAAACTAAACCTACTCCTAACCTAATCATCTAGAAGGTCGGGGTCATGTATAATGAAATTTCCAATGAAGCTATCGTAACTTTTTTCGATTTGCATTCAAAAAGATATAAGTAATTAAAACTGATATAAAGCGATGTGCACCAAAATAGATAAGAACTTGAATAACTTGCATAAAAATTTGAAGGTCTTTTTGGTTAGTAGAAAGATGGTCCATAGCCACTACTTCTAACCAATTCACATTTTTACAATTTTTATGAAAATCATCATTGAAAAAACCTTGGGAGCTTCTTGTGAATGTGTCTTCAAATACACCGAACTCCTTAGAAAGCCTGCAGAAATATAGAAACTTGTTATTTACAACGGAGCCTACTAAGTAAGATTGCTCCATCCATTCAACGATTGGATCTTAAAATATGTGACAATCCTCTTGAAAACCCTGAAATCTTTGAAAAGATGAATTGTCAATTAAGGAAAAGGATTATGATGAGAATATTGGGATGAGAAATAGATCTAATCATATTCAATAGGTGTGTCAAGACAGGAAGCACTTGACATAACCATTCATGAGTGTGGAAGTGCCTCAACCACTTGATAAATACCTGGATAGTGAGATGTTAAACCATAAAAACCAAAGGATGTAAAACGATTGTCATTGGATGTGTTGATGGGAAAATAGTAAGTTGAACGACAGCCATCAGAAAAGGAATAATGATAAGGTGGGTTGATGAAAGCATCAGATTCCCATTTTGGAATTACCAAATATAAATCAATTTGAATAGCTCTGCAAATTCTCAGCATAATAGAATCATCTTCCTCATGTGACAAGTGCAACAAATAATTTTATTGTGATTGGTTACACACTGTACTAGAATCGTAGTTGTCGAAAGAAGTAAAAATGAATTCTAGTATAACAAACATATGAAACTAGTTAGGGTAAAACAAGTGAAAAATAATTTGGTTGGTCAAACATTACATGCATTTACTGACACTGAAGAGGATTTCAGGTGCGATGAAGAAAAATATTAGCATCATAATATTCACAAGAAGGATCGAGAGTTGGTTGTTTTCAAAAGAGTGTGACAGGTATGATTCATTTGGCCAATTATAACATTTAGAGTAATCAACTTCGTAGTTCCATGATTCTATGAGAGATACACATTCCAAACTTGAGTTTGATACAAGAGATTTGCATGACTAAGAATCCTCATGAATCCGATCAGAAATCGAATCTTGAAGGTTCGAAAGATCAATTTCACAATGCCAAATATATTTCAAGAAATAATTTACGTTGAGTCAAACCATGCAAAAAGAAGAGTTTTGCAAAGAAAACCAAACCTAACTCAGTTCGAGAGTCTTACCAAAGTTGCGAGATCCTGACATAACCATCAATGGAAGTTGAAGTGCCTCGAACCTTTGGCAAGTCCTGACATTTTCAAGGATTGTAAAATCACATTCCGAAGATTGAACTAAATCATGCATGGTGCGAGGATAACTGCTTTCATTGATTTGGATGGAAGCTGGATCTCTATCAATGAATAGATTTTACAACTTCGACAACCAGATTACTCAAGAGAAAATATTCTTTTGTTCACAAATCTCGAGACTGAGAAATTTCATGAGAAATTTGGTTTGAAGAGTTTTCTTCATGAAAAACAAGAGATTGTACATGATAGAAAGGATACTTAATGATCTAATTATTCTCTCTTTCATCATGGAATACCTCACTCCCTTGTGTCAATGGAGAAGTGAGCTCATACGATGAAGAACTTGAAGAGCCTGGAGTATATTCATCACATGTAGATGCATCATAAACATGAGAGCATAAGGGATGATAGGAAAAAAAGGAAGTTTCGATAAGATCATTTTCTTCAACCGAAATAGATTCTAGATCTAAATCTTTCGAATTAAATTTTTAAGGAGAAACCAAAATATCAATCGGTGCACTCGGGCATCCATCATCACAGACATCAATGGAATTATCATTAATAGAATGATTGTTTCCCTATACTATGAATCTAAACAAACTGATTTTATTTGATTCATTACTGAGATTAAAAGATCAATATCAGCTAAGAATGAGGAGACACCATCTTCACATGGAGGATTTTGAAAAAGAGAAGAAAGATTGAATGCATCTTCACCTTTTTTCTCCTCTACCTAGGTAATGTGACTATCTTGAACACGATCACAATCTGGGGCAACAACTTGAAAATTGGAGAGTGTGGAAAACTAGTTGGTGGAGAATATTGATCAAGTGGATCACGGTTCAAAGAGTCACAACATGTAGATGATAGAGGATGATGAAAATATGAATCAAATTCAAGACTAGAGTTTTAAGTGTTAATACTTGATCCAGACTTATGCAGGAACACAATAGAATGCAAATATAAACATAAATACAGATATGAAACAAAAATAAAGCTTCATTTCATTAATATCAAAGAACTAAAACATGTTTACATACAAAATGGAAATAAACTAAC
>APFE030049486.1:0-11636 GCA_000404065.3 Pinus taeda | reverse complement strand
ATATATTATCTCCATTCCGTTCTTTTTTTGATATTTCTTCAATTTAACTTATATAGTTTTATATATAGGGGATAATAAATATTGCAATAAGATAATTTTAAACTAACCTTAAGTAAGTATGATATTTATTTTATTTACCTAATTTATCTTGGTCCTTAGTTATAATGATAAATATGAAGGAATGCTAGTATATACTATTTGATACTAACTTACATATTATTATTATTAATAGTAATACATAGTGGTTATTTATTATTTATTTTATCACTATATATTAGTGTTGATATATTATATATTATACATTACTATATATTTTAACTCTTTTCCCCATTTATTTTAACTATTTTTATTAACATTTCTTCATTAAAATATAGTTATATATATTTGTATATATATTAATTAAATAGTGTAATAAACTAATTTTTAAACTAACTTCAGGCAAATAGGCTATTTATTTACCTTATTCATCCTAATTCCATAAATATAATACTAAATATTAAGGAGAAAGATTAGGATATATTATTAATTTTAATAAATAAGCTATTAGTTTGTTTTATTTTTTACCTAGTTTTACTTATTTCAGCAAATAAAATAGTAAATATTAGGAATATTAATAACATTGAGAATAATAATAATTTATCAGGGTCCTTGGGACAAAATTAGACGTTATTCAAATTTAGCTGTTGGAATCTATGCTCGAGCTATTTAACGCGCTAGACTAGATCTGTCTCTTCAGCTTGTCCTGATGATGAACCACACTAGTTGGTTCGAAACGCGTCGGCAACGGTCTTTCTCTATGTGATTTACGCCGAAATTCTTCTTACAATCAACCATATAGCTATAAAATTCACTTGAAAATAGAAGATTATGCTACCAACTCACAACTCAAGAATTTGTGCATCATTTATCGATTTCACACTTGCAGATTAAGTAATGCCCTAATTGCCAAATATGTGATGAAGAAACTAATGTTATTTTCTCTTGCAATAAAGGAAAAGGAATGGAGAGAATGTCTTAGGTGGTACCTCTAATCATGGAGTCCAAGATGGGGGGTTAACCTACTCCTAAACTAAGATACACTGGCATTACAAGGTCAAAACAAGGGCAAAACAGACTGCTACAGGCATGCCACAGGAAGTTGCTACAAGATTCTTGTATTGCTATAGGAAGTCCTGAAATGCTACAAGAAGGGTTAAGAGAGGATTTGGAAGGCAAGAATGATGTATTCAAGGGGTGGCAAGATGGATGAAGGTTGTGGTGGATGGGTGGAAGGTGACCAACACCCTAACCAAGCTCAACACTCCAGGAAGGCCAATTTTGGTCTAGGAGGCTGCTCATGGTGACCTAAAAATAGAGATCAAGAACATTGGTTGGAATTCATCAGAAGAGAGTGGAGAAGTCCTAGATGGATATGGTTAAAAGATCCCTTTCCTGTAGGTCCAACAGTCCTGCAACACCACATGCACCTAATATTCTTTTCATTTAAAAAATATTACAACAAATGGTGGAAAAGATGAGTTGAATTTGGAATCTATCTAACTGATGCTAAGAACTCTTATCTATGAAATGGATTAACTTCTAAGCTACAACAATCATATGTAAATCAAGATAAAAAATGTACACTTTTCCAAGAAATCATAAACAATAAATCACATAATATTTTTAGGCTGTGATGGTGGAGTCCTCTAATCATGCTCCCATGAGAGAGATGAGCTAGAGGCCACAACCACATACTTTTTGAGGAACTATATTCTACTAAGATGCAACAATTAATCAAACATTCTAAGCTAAAATAAATATCAATACATAAGAGGGACCTAAGCTACTGGGTTTGGGCCCAAACTCAAGAGCTTCAACCCTCTAGACTAATTCAGTGATTAATGAACAAAAAAGTTCTCATTGTCATTAAAGAAATGTCAAATACATCACATAATAATAAAAAATAGCAGTCACAAGTGCTTGAGCTTAATAGCCTCTTAGCTACAACCAAAATTTGAATCCTAATGAGTTCCTTAGCATATTTATTTATACAAAAGGGTAGTTTCCAACAACTCCCTAGAAATATAAATGTCTATCTCCTAAACTCGAGAAAGGTGGATCTAGATATTCCTCAAACTGTATTGGCTTGATTTTCAATGACCTCGTCTTGCTTGGATGCCAATGACCTTGAGTTGATGAGAGATAAAATGGTGATTTTTTACTGATTGAAGGAGTTGAGGAGGTGGAAAATCTCCTAGAATCTCTTCATGTTGTCTACTCCGAGCTCTGCATTCAAATTACCTCAAAATTGATCCAATTCCTACATTTAAAACATATTAGGCCACAAACACATCTTTTACCCCTCACACTAAGCATAATATAGCAAAATGTGTAAATAAATGTGAGAAAGAGATAATTTTAAATCTGTAGGATGGCATTATGACCCTTATGATAAACCTATTGATCAGACTCATCATCAACCCCCTACTGAAGTTGTTTCTCATCCTTTGAGAAACTCAGTCATATATGTCCATGTCTTTCATGGCCTTGGTGGCTTCTCTGACATCCCAAGGTTTTACAGATGGTGTGCCTTCTTGAGGATAGAAGCCTGAATCCTTCTCTATGTCACTCCACTGCTTCCTTTTCTCTTCTTTATTCCTTCCTTCTTGTAGACCTAGTAGCAAAGGTGAACTTAACTTGAGTCCAATCCAGTTGAATTTTAATCTTTGGATGAGCTTTTTGTACAGGGATGTCCTTTCCAATGCATTCCTCAAAATTTTAGGAGAGTGATACTCCATGATCTGGAGACTATGGGGTAAGGCATTTCATCTTCTTTGGCATGCTTGCTGGATTTATGTCCCTAACAACCTGAGTGTGTCTTTGAAATGTGAGATGGAATGTTCTTGGGTGGCAAGGTATCTAGGTGCTAGATCAACATCATTGGAGATGATGTTGTGAGTACTAATTACAACCATTAGGCTTATATGCTCTACCATGATATAGAGTGGTTCCTTTATTCCTTTGCCATTACTTTATTTACCTCCTTAGCCTTGCTCCTCATGAGTCATCCAGGATTCTAGGGCCATCAGTTGCATGTCCCCCAGATTTTCATTGCGATCCCAAACATTCATATCAGTCAAGGTGAGGTTATGCATGTAGAACATAGCCAATTTTGCTCTATATTATATGCTACTTTGGTTACACAACTCAATGAATTGTTTGTAGTCCCGAAATGGAATGGATCAATGTTGTGCTAAGGTTTTGATTTGGGCATCCACTTCTCTTTGAGAAAGAGTACTACATAAGACTTGGATGGTTTTATACACTATAGTGCCTCCATGAAGAGAATTTCCATTATGGCTAGTTGGGATTCTTTCTCTTACAATTTCTTCCTCAAACATCTATTTTTTCCTGTAGTTGTTCCCTCATTGTGGTATCTCTTTCTCTTAGCTCACTTACCTCTTTGCCCATTTCAAGGACCTTTTATTTCACGAGGCCCACATCTTCCACCTACTTGGACTTAGTGATCTGCATCCATCTGTGGGTTCTTCCTCTTTTTGCTTCAAGTTTAAAGAGAAGTGGGATTGCAAATTTTTGGGGAATAACTCTTCCTCCTTCAATGAATTTGTAATAGGATCTCAAATTAGGCTGTGGACTAGGCTCCTATAGCTCTGGGAAGTCCTTCTCAAATGTTTTTGGGAAAGCTTCCCCCTTTTGTAGATGTTGTGTTAAAATTTTCCCTTGCTATTTCTCATTCTACTTTTCATGTAGCACCTTCTGTCCTTGTAGAACCTTTTGTGAGTTTGAGGCCCTCCTTGCTTAATCCTGGTGTTTTTCTGGGTTTTAAAGTAGAGGGGAGTTTTCCTTTGCCTTTTCTTTTTGGGTTTGACTGTTGTTCTCAAGGTAGCTAAGGTGGCAGCTACCACTTTTTCACTGGGTCTTGGATACAAACTTGTTTTCTCCAGGGATACCCCTTCTTCTATAAATGCAATAGTTTTCTCAGGGCTTGGTTTTTCTTGTTGCTTCTCTTCTTCTTCTTCATCTTTCTCTTTTTCTACTTCTGCCTTTGGGCCTTCCTCTATTTTCTCTACCTCTTTCTATTTTTCCTCTTTTGCCTATGGGCCTTCCTCTGTTTTCTCTGCCTCTGTCTCTCTTTCCTCTTCTTCCTATGCCTCTTCTTCTTCTTCTTTCCCCTCTCTTCCTCCAACACTAGAGGCTAGGGTCTCACCTAGTGTGAGGGTTTGAGTGTCAATGAATGTCTCTCTAACCATATCCATGAATTTGGACCAAAGTATTGGGATCCTTAGTTTATTCAAATAATCTACCACTATTAGTTTGATGAGGCCATGGTGGCCTAGGTGTTGTTGCTTGCCCTCTCTCACCTTTTGGCTTATCTTTGTGATGGACTGTAGGAGGAAATATGGTACACCGAGTCTTTGGGATAGGGGCAACTCTAATTGAAACCTTAGTTCATGGAGTAATCTAAAATGTTAGCCATAGACTACACTCAACCTTCGTTCATAGGAGATGTATTTTAGGATATGGCAGGCTACCTCATCCTAGGGATAGGGTAGGGTTTCCCTCTTAAATCCATTCTTTTCTTCAATATGTTTTTTATCAGCAGTGAAGAAGTTATTTTTGGCAATGACATTGGAGATTTTATCTTCTCTTCTCCATTGGACTCCTAGGGGAAGAGTTGTCACCCTGCTAATTAGTGCAGGATTGATTGAAATAGCTAATCCCCTCACCAAAGTGGTGGCAATGACTCCTATCTGAGAGTTTAGGGCCATGGAAAATTCATATGTAATGTCATCATCATATCCCTTCAGCAGTTCAAAGAATCCTAGATGTTGATGTTTTCAAAAAATGTCTAATACAGGAGGGTGAAGATGAATTCTTTGTGTCTGTAGGCTCCCTTCTTATGAATCCTCCTCCCATATCTTTCCTTTGTTTTCAACTAAGTGAAGGAGGGATGCTTCCTGTAATAGATCTTGTGTGTAATTCAGTAGAAGTAGAGGGTTGAAATTTCTACTTGATTACATTTATTTTTCTATTTTTATAATCCCTCTATTCTACAACTAGGCAAGTTCTTTCAATTCACAAAATGACTAATATTTCCTTTAGACTTCAAGGTGCACCATCACAGAAGTTATGGATAGATCATGAATGATAGGGTGCACTTAATTTTTACCACATGGCCTAGCATAAGGATAATTGTAGACCAAATCAGCTCTTGGCAACATTATTTCACCCTTTGAGGATTCTTGTAGAAATTTCTCAGACTTCCTGTAGAATTTGTAGGCTTCTTGTAGCATCATGTAGCTTCCTAAAGCATTTGCAAGCTTCTTGTATCATCTTGTAGCTTCCTGTAGAAATGGAAGAGAAGGGTTCGAATCTCCTCGATGGCTCCCCAAACTCGTCCTCACCTTAACTTTTTTTGAAATGAGTGTAGATGCAAGAGAATTTGAGCCTCAGTACATTATATGTTGTTTTATCCTAGGGTTCATATTATTGTGATGACTTGGTAGAGGCACGAGGTTTCCTCTTTTGGACCATTGTCCCCACCTGGAGTAATCATTCCGTTGTTCCTTGTAATCGCCACCCACTCTTTATGATCTAATCTTGACTGATGTGACACCTCCACGTTGCATGAGGGCTCATAATCACTTTTTGTTTACTGACTGAGGGTGGCCAAGTTAACTGGCCACCTCCAACTTATAAAAATACCTCTCCTCGACATTCATATATTTTTCATTATTTACACATAGGGAGGAGATGAGAGGTTTCCATATCTGTGCCTACCTCATGATTGACTAATGCAGGGGTGTGCATGCTGGACTGTTGGACCTTTGTATTGTCACCAAGGGAATTATTTTGCTGTGTTTTTATGCTCCTATGTATATGTTCTCTGCTCCTCATGGTATTTGACTGTTGTTGTTGCTATGTGTGCAGTTCCTTTGATGTCCCAAGTGTTGTTTTTGCTGGTGGAGAGTCTTTCTTGGAGTGGTATGGTTACTACAAAGTACCTCATGAGTTGTATCACCCCCTCTACTTGATGGGAAAGGAAAAAGCTAGGATAATGACTTTTCTAAAATGGTTACATAGGTTGCCACAGGAGGAGCTTATCTTCCTGTAGCAACCCTTTTCTTTCCTTCCTAGGTATTTTAACTGCATGGGAGTGATGAAAAAAGGTGTAGAGGGTTTGGAGGATGATGCTAGGGCTCTGATTGAGTAGTGTAGGTTTGCAAAAATGGAGAGGATGTGCTATGTGTTTTTCAATAAATTTTTAGGATGAAACATAGTGGAGGGTTGGTTTTGAAAGACATTGACTTTTATTGTGAACTGGGATGTCTGAATGATGGATGGATGGTGGATCACGGCAGGAGAACCCTATTTTCCATAGGCAAGGTCATGCTTGGTGATATTTTAATTTGGATCATCTTCCTATAGTTTTTCAAGGTCCTCCTATAGTGCTACAGGATCTTCCTATAACAATTACAGTCTTTCTGTAGCAATCTAGAAAGGGGTTGAAATTTGATTTTTGAGCTACTGGGATGATGGAGAGTGGTTATGACATGGGTTTGACTAGAGGATATGGAGTGGATGGAGGGAGAAGTGGAGATAATCTTGGGGATGTTGGCCCTATAGCTCTAGAATTCGTCATTGTCCTCAAACCTACAAAATGAAAAAAATAATTAATATACATGTTGTAGATCCATGTCTTGATAGTCTCCTTTGTTTTTTTTTTGAGACACATAAGCTACGTTAGGAGAGGTTTTCAACCTGTATGCATACCTTGAGTGCCTCAAGAGAGTTTTTCACCCTGGGATATTTATTTTTTTCTTTTTTCTTTACTCTTGGGCTACCTCAGGGAGGTTTTCAACCCAAGATTTGGCCTCATATGCCTCATAAAGGTTTTCATCCAAGCATTTTATTGTTTTTTTTTCTCTTTTTTCTACAAAAAAAATATCTATGAATGTTGTGACTAGCTATGACACTTCCAATCACATTAAACTCTCTGCTGATGGTGTTGATGAATTATTCGTTAGACATAGGCTTTCTGTACACCTTCAATCTGTAGCCATTGACAAGCAAGGGAATCCCTTCTTCATCAATGGTCTTGATTTGAACAGCTCCATTGTCATGGAATTTCTCTATAGGTATGGGCCTAACCATCTTGTCATCAATTATACTTTGAAATCCTTGAACTAGTGTCATATAGTAAGGCCCAATCCCCTTTCTAAAAAAATTTGTCCTTGATATGCCTATCATGCCAAGCCTTCCTCTCCAATTGGATCACTTTGTTGTGTTGCAGAGCCTGAATTCTGAACTCATCCAATCCATTTAACTATAGCATGCTCTTTTGTTGTGCTTTGGTGACATCTAAATCTAATTGGGTTACCATGCTCAAAGTATTATACTCAAACTCAATAGAGAGCAAAGATTTCTTTCCTTAGACCAAATCATATGGGGTAAAAACAATAGTTGTTTTCCAAGTTGTGTTATAGGCCCAAGTGGCCTCCACTAAAATGTCCTCCCAATCCCTCGTGCTGCTACTCACAACCTTGGTGAGGATTCTCTCTAATGCCATATTTGTGACCTCTACTTGTCAATTGGCCTGAGGATGATAGGCAATAGATTTTATTTTCTTGATATGATGCTACCTTGACAAAGTCATGATTAGATGTGATATGAATTGAGCTTCATGATCAATGAATATCTCTGTGGGGTACCCAAATTTGTAGAACACATTCTCCCTTAAGAACTCAGCCACTTTCTCCTATGTTACTACCTTGAGAGCCTTTGTCTCAACCCACTTTGTCAAATAATCAATGCACACAATGATGTACTTTTTCTGCCCTGATGGTGGATCAATTGGCCTAATGAAATCCATGCCCCACTTGTCAAATGGCTCCAAATCCACCTGAGGTTGTAGGAGAATTTTATCTTTTGGTGTGGGTTTCGCCATCCTCTAGCATTGAGCACATCTACTGGTATACCTTCTTGCATCTTGGTGGAGAGTGGGCTAGTAATAGCCAACTTGTAGAGCTTTCAAATTTTTATCTTGGCGTAAAAATGACCTCCATAGGGCCCATCATGGTAGGCTAATAGGATGTCAAGTAGTTTCTCTTCCTTGAAACATCTCCTCAAGATTTGATTTGGTCCTAGCTTGAAGAGATTTTCCCCAATCCAAGTGAAAGGGGCGCTCTTCCTTACAATTTTTCTCTTCTCCCTGGATGACAGATTTGGAGGAAATTTTGTGGAAACTAGGTAGTTGCCTATGTCATTCAACCATGGAGAGATCACTGAGAAAGAAAATAAGTGCTCATCTGGGAGCTGATCATCAACCATCCCTTCATCACCTGTAGGTAAAGCAAGTCTAGATAAAAAATCTACAACTACATTTTCTTTTCCTAGTTTGTCAATGATAATTAAATAAAATTGTTGTTACAATAGCAACCATCTAATGACTCTAGAATTCACATCAGGCTTGTTCATCAAGTATTTAATAGCTGCATGGTCAGTATGCACAAAACTTTGGTATCCAGTGATGTAGTGTCTGAACTTATTCAAAGAGTGTACAAAAGCCAGGAGTTCTTTCTGAGTTACAGTGTACATTGGTTTAGCCTTATACATATTTTTACTAATGAAGTAAATGGCATAAGGAAACTTACCATCTATTTGGCCTAAACCTGCCCCCCAACTTTGTCGGATGCATCAACATGGATATGGAAAAGAAAGATTCTAATTTGGGCCTCTAAGTATGGGTGCTGTGGTTAATTTATCTTTCACGATCTCTAGGGCCTCTTGGCAGATATCTGTCTAATAAAATTTTGCGTCCTTGGTCAACAATCCAAACAATGGTGAGGCTACTTTGCTAAAATCCTTGCTAAACCTCCCATAATATCCATCTAAGGCCAAGAAACTCCTAACATCGCTCTGATTTGGAGGAGTAGGGACCCTTTTTATAATGACAATTTCGTTTGGGTCCACTTATATTCCCTCCAGAGATATTGAATGGCCAAGGACAATCCCTTCATTAATTAAGAATTCACACTTCTCAAGACTAAGTGAGAGATTAATTTCAATGCACTTGTTCATAAATTTCCGTACATTAGAGAGAGCCTCTAGGAAGTCACACCCATAGGGAGTGAAATCATCCATGTAGTTCTCTACAGAGTCATGGACCAACTCATCAAAGATGCTTAGAACTTCCCTTTGAAAATTGGCAGGGGCATTACATAATCCAAAAGGAAGGAACCTATAAGAAAAGGTACCCCAAGGATAGGTGAATTTATTTTTTTCTTGGTCCTCAGAGTTTATCTGGATATGATTGTAACCATTGAATCCATCTAGGAAGAATAAGAACTTATTCCCCACAAGATCATCTAAAACTTAATCAATGAAAGGTAAAGGTAAATGGTCTTTCTTGGTGGATTTTTTCAGCTCTCTAATCCACACATATCCTCCACTTCCCATTCTTCTTTAGGACTAAAACTAGAGGGGACACCTGCTCACTATCTGAGATGGGGTATATGAGCCATGCATCCAACAACTTTTGAAACTCTTCCTTTATTATGAATTTGAGGGTTGGGTTCATTCTCCTCTAAGGTTGGCACACAGGTTTTCATCCCTCCTTGATGTAGATGCGATGAGTACAAAATGAAGGATACACCCCTTTCATTTCTTTATAGCTCCATGCAAAAGCATCTAAGTGCTCTCTCAGCATTTTGCACAACTTCTCTTCTTAGTTGGATGAGAGAGAGGGGTTAATATTCAAGGTTTTAGATGGACCAAATTCTACAAGTTTGACATGTGCAAGACTTGGGTCAACTAGGCATAGCTCAGTCCATGGATTACCATCAGATTCCTTCACAAGTTCATCAAGAGACAAGGTATTAGTGGGTTGGTTCTGGAGGATTTGGTCAATGAGGTCATATTCATCAGGTTTCCCCCTCCTATAACAGTATCTAGGGTATAGATTGGATGGGATGTTGTATTATACACTTCATCTTCCTCATCGTCTTCCAACCATAGTGGTAAGTCATGCTCAATGGATGGCTGAGCAGGAGGGTATAATACCAATTGTTTGGATAAATGCCCATTCTTGATGGTGATTTTCTCGGCCATGCAACTTATGTAAGCATCAGAGTGGCTAGCCATGGTCTTCTAAGGATGAGAGGAAAACCGTTGAATTTGGTTTTGGGATGGAGAGCTAGGAATTTAGTAGGATACTCCCAGGAGTCAATATATACCATCACATCTTGAACAAGTCTCTCAGGAGCCACTGTAGACCTATCAGTAAGTTGTAGCATTGTACTGAACTTTCTCAAGGATCTTTGGAGGTTTAGCTTTAGCATGGTTTCTTTAGTCATCACATTGATGGAAACCCCAAGATCAATCAAGGTGTGAGGGACAATGATGCCATAAATGTGTACATCTACCACACGACTTCCAAGGTCTAGATATTTTTGGCAAATCACTCTCCTCGGCATCAAATAAGATAATTGACCAATAACATTGATGGTGGAGGTTTATTTCTTTCTCCTCCCAGGATGTTTGAAACATTTCTCTTTGATAAGCTTATTTTACATGGGAACATCCTTGATAGCTTGGAGGAGGGAAATTATAACACACAAATTATTCAATTTTGCTAGAAGTTCAATCTCTTCTAGGGTGTGTTGGTTGGAATGGGTCAATATCTTAAGAAAATGAGGTGGATTTATTTGAGGGTTACTCTCTTCCTTTTCCTCTTGAATATCCTCAGTTGGAGATGGAGGTTGGTTATCAGGGATCACTCCTCTAGACCTGAGGTTTATTTCTTGAATCTCCACAGCATAGGCAAGGTAAGATGTCTCTCCACTATAAACCTATTGTGTTTGCTTGTTATTCAAGTTCGGATTGGGTTGAGCAGGCATCTAAGGTTGATTGGGAGGAGCAGGATGAGTGAGATGTGGTTGATACGGAGGTGGAGGCAGTAAAGCCAGAGGTTGGTTGATTTGAGGCCTTGTTGATGCCCCAGAAATCGTTACATCAACATCGGATATAATGGGATGGTGGCTCCGACTAGATATAATGGGACCAATTTCCCAGTAATGAATAAAAGGGGGTGGATGAATGATTGGTTTTCTAATAAGTGATAATAAATGGAGGACTTACTGTATGAGTGAAAACGTAAATGACTATTTTATCCCAGGAAGCTTCTATTCTTAAGTGCAACGTTTAGTGATCTGTGTTCACTGATAGGCATATAGACGACACTATTCAATAAACAAAGACATTCATTTAAATGATAATTGCTTTGTTCAAATAGTTGAATGAAGTAATTGATAAAACATTGTTACACCTCTATTTTTTTTTTATATTACTGATACATGCATGATTATGAGAATAGAAAACTGTAAACATCCAATAGTGGAAAGTATAAAATCTACTGTTAAAACACATTCACATATTCAATAATAGCAAGAATGATCAAACAACAATTCACATAAAAAGAATAAACTCAGACATAGATAATAGTACCATATGAGCTGCAAATTATTCCCCACGTCAATCGCAATTTGAATTCCTTCTTCCGACTCAGAAATACTTTTAAATAAAGGCAGTAGTGCACATCCACATAAAAGCTTCGTTATCAAAATTTGGAAAGATTG
>APFE030049478.1:13784-29559 GCA_000404065.3 Pinus taeda | reverse complement strand
AATAATAAAACTACTTTTTCAACTCACATTTTAAACTTATCTCCCTAAGGTTTTACTCAAATTTCAAGTGGGAGTACTCGATGGATGCAAAATTTAATTCCTCATCCAAGGAGTGCCCATGTTGCATAATTTCGATGGACCCTGCTGCACGAAAAATCAGAAATACATGAAAAGACCTAATTGTAATCACGTTTTTCATGTATTTCCCAATTTCGTGTAGAAGGGTCCATCAAAAATATGCAACATGGGTCCTCCTTGGATGAGAAATCAAATTATGCATCCAACAATTGTTTACACTCTAAATTTGAGTAAATTCATAGGGAGATAAGTTGGAAATACGAGTTGAAAAAATAGTTTTTATTTTTTCCCTCTAAAATTTGATGATGTAATCAAATCTTATTTTATTATTTCCACTATTATTTTATTACTTCCACTATTATTTTATAATTTCTTTTGGAGGCCCATTTAAGACTTCAATACTCCCCTAATGTTCAAGATATGGAACAAGAAGTGAACAAGAGGTGCGACAAAATATTGTGTAACAAATGCCCTCTAAAGCATGAAGGTAGAACAGGAAGTGATGGTTGAGATGCTTTACAAGTCAATGCAAAGATCAGAACAGCACTGTCAGGAGACTTGCAAATCAAGCTTATACATGTGACATCTCTAATAAACATTCCTATCGATACATTAATAGGGATCTAACAATACATGAATCCACGGCATGGGCACAACCATCTGACTAGAAAGGATCATATGTATGGATCCACGACATGGATGTAACCATCTGTATGAAAGGATCATATGTATGGATCCATGGCATGGACATAACCATCCATATGAAAAGGATCATGTATACAATTATGAATACTCAATAACTCCTCACAGCCTATATTTTATCAGACAAAATTCAGGGTCTTGTGCTTCGTCTCGGCCCAATCAATGTACAAATTATAATGTGTGAATAGATGTATCAAAGTCGAACATGATAGAAAACCACTTTATTACCATTCAATTATGTAAATTGTTAATAGGTACAAGAGCAACCACCAATAATGACAATCGATCTCAAAGGTACAATCAGCACAATCCACGAATGTGAATAATGAATTTGAAGTCGAACACCCTTGGAATCATTTGATATAAGGTCAATGATGTAAACATGTCGTCGAATGCAAATAAATTTCCATTAAGGCATGCAATCTCTAAGGTACTGGAAGGGATTTTCTAAATCATGTTTTCAGATAATAAGTTGAAGTCGATAGGAAGCGATACGTCAAAGGAGGGTCATAATGAATCCCACATCAGTGACATGAAACAAAGGATGTAGTAGAGTAGATATGTGTGATCCAGGATTGTGGCAAAAATTTAGATAATGTATAAGTGGTAAAGAATTGCGGATAGGATTTCTCTTAAACATATCGGTGACACGACTCTGAAGTTTGGTAGCATTTGACTCAACATAGGATCAGAGGTCATGATGACAAAACAATATAATCAGACGAGAGGCAAAATGGATTTCCCAAACCCAAGAAGGCAAGTGACTAAGTGAGGTTTTCCCAAACCCAACACAAGTAATAGATGAGTTTCATGTTCAAGAGCAACATGCTACCTTTACAAAAATACAAAAGATGTCCGCTTTCATTTCCCCCCCACCATACCTAAATTTTTACATAAGCTTGAAGAGGATACCATATTCTTGTTGTATAAGTTCATCCTTCAGATGAATCCATTCTAGTAAGTTTAACGAGCCTTAGGAAGGAGTAGCTCATTCTCATCATGGTGACAATTCCTATGTCTTTTAATTTTTATGAGTCTAGTAGAGGGGAAACTCGGCATGTTTTTCATGTTTAGAGAGTTTGAAAAAGAAGAAGAAAAGAAAACTCCAAAGGTCCCTTTTCGTAAATCGTCTCTTGAACCTAGAAAGGTAGAAAACAATATCTAAGAGAACCTCTTAGCCATGTTCAACTAAGGTATTTCTTTTTCATACAATAGTCTATCTCAGTCCGGAGAAGGGTTAAATTATACTGAGTAGACATTATTTAATTTAATTTAACGAGTTCAAAATGATAAGTACTTGGAAATCTTTTCATTTTTCAAGAGTTAGAAAAGAGTTGAAATATGACTTCACCTGGAGGAACGAGTGGTATAAAAGGATAGCAACTAGTTCTGGTCATGATGGAATTTTTCAAAACATGTAAAGGTCAAGAGGCTAGCTAATAACACCACTCATGCAGATGTTCCCCATTCAAGGGAAAAACAACCAAGTGAAAGCGTATGATCAGCCAAAGAGATGGTGATGATTGAATGAAAAAACCAAGGCTTATCTGACTAAAATAGGCTGATAAAATGGAAATCACGAGAGGTAAGAATGGAAATGACTTCATTTTTACACAAGATTGAAACATGGGAAACTATGCTTTAGTTTACTATATTATGGTTTCATTTTTCCACAAGCTTGAAACGTGAGGAAAAACCATGCTTGGATTTGATTTCATTTTTACACAAGCTTGAAACAAAAAAGAAAAACAAAAAAAACTATGCCTGGATTTGGTTTCATTTTTACACAAGCTTGAAATGGAAACAAACTATGCTTGGCTTTCATTTCATTTTTACACAAGCTTGAAACAAATATAAACTATTCTTGAGATGAGTTTGCATGCCCCCAGCATAATGACTCAGTCCGAGTTACATGCCCCCCAAGCTTCATTTCATTCACCTAAGTATATTATTGGTTACTAACAAGTGGATGGAATGAAGGTTCACTTATGAGATCAAGTGAAAGACTCGGCTGGGATTTTACGAGATCTAATTAAAACTCAAATTGGAAGGGGTTTTGTTTCATTTTTTAACGAGCTTGACACAAGTAAAGGAACTTTGCTCCAACAACTTGGTTCATTTTTTAATGAGCTTGACACATGTAAAAGAACTCTGCTCATGGAGACCTATTTCACTTTTTAACGAGGTTGACATAGTAAAAGAATTATCCTCACAAAGACCTATTGATAATGGAATATAAGAGACCATGGCTTCCAAGAGGTTCACATCAGATGGGAGAACAACACTCTAGAAGGGATACATTTGCATTGATCCACATGAAAAATCAAGCTCCAATTCCCCCAGTAAATGATGTACTAGATCATTAGTAGATGTGGGCATGGAACAAGTGGCCATGTAGTTAACCTGTGGTGGAGGTGATATTTCTTGCATATAAGAACCATTTAGGGATGATGGTTGATTTGGATTTGATTCAGGACCAATGAATGTAAGTTGATCAATGATCACAATTCTTCCTTCATGCGGGAAACACATCACACAAAAGAGAGAAGAGATAAGATCTCCCTTGACATAAACATAGTCACAACCAAGGAGTAGATTAAAATCTAAAGGCCTTGGACAGCCATCACATCAAGATGGATGCTTTTTCCTCCCAAAGTAAATAGAAACTTAGGAAGGATCCCTAACAGTTGATTGGTTCCTCTCTTAAAAGCTACCAGATTCTAGGTGATGGGGACAAGCTGAGGAGAACCTAAATCTTTCCAAGAAGTTGAGGACAAAATGCTAACAGATGCACCCTCATCTATGACTATTCTAGGTACAGCCATATTGTAATATGGAAAGGCACATAAGATGGAAGATGATATTCTGTTAGTTGACTCCAATCAAAAGAAGTGACTAAACTACTTGGAGGGGTTGTTATAGGAACATGAGAGTTTCCCTATTGTGCTATGGGAATAGGAGAAATGCTCTCACGCACCTTCGGAATAGGAGGATTTCCATCCAGTTCATTTAAAACTGAAGAAACTAGAATAACCTAAGAAGTATGAGGTTCATTCTCTACTGGACATGTACGGTTAACTAAAGGTAGAGCCAAGTCTATCGTTCTATCAACCAATGGTTGGTCGAGAATGGACTCACAAGACTCACTTTCAGAGAGAGTAGGTTTGACCAAAGATGACTTTTGATCAATCACTTTATCAACTAGCAAAGGATGAGGGGAAAGCTTCTGATAACCAACCAAAAGACAAGGTTGGGAAGTTGTAAGGTTTTAAAACTCTTTGGAAGCTTCATCTAGAGGAGGACAAAAGTGAGTGGGATGATTACCTTCACACAACTTACAGGGAAATTTTACTTTTCCCTTTTTCCCATGGATCTTATTATTACTAGTTGAAGGTTTATTACCAACATGATCTCCAGAGGCTGATGAGAAAGGTTGAAGTGAACCTTTGGACCACACTTCTAAGACTTTGGGAATACTATGACATTTCTAAGAAGGTGGTCACCCTTACATAACAGGAAAGAGAATTTTACTTTATGTGGCGGGTTGGAAGATTTTTCTACATCAGTTGCATCCATAGAAATGGTTGCTTAGTTTCCCCCTTGCTTATTTTGCTTCTTCTTCTTCGCCCTCTTCTTCTTCTTCTTAGCTTCATCATTACTAGAATCCAGACTTTCACGAGGCGAAGAGGAAAAATGAGGTGAAGAAATAGGCAAACAAGGTGAGGGGTCAACTTTAGGATCAACATTAGGTTGATGTTGTTCAGGTGGAGGACAACTCGGTTGAAAAGCAGTTTGGACACTCGGAATCACCAAGGTCGAAAATAACCAAACTGGCAGACCAATGGTCAATCGAGGAAGGGACAATGTTGCCATATAGGGAGCACCAATATTTCCAAAAGAAGGAAAAGGACCAGCATTCCTGTCAGAGGGGTTTCCTTGACTGGTAAACTAAGGAAATGTTGCCATCGGTATCAACCTAAGATATACTAAGGAGTATTTCCACAGGAATAATGTTGTTTTGTGGTCAATTAGTTTATTTTGGAAATTATCCAAACAAAATAAAATAGGGGTAAGCTAGGCAAGAGGGTTTAGCAAGTATCTGTGAATTGCAATATACACCTTATCGAAAATCAAGGACTTAATGTACAGCGGCGGATCTCCCAGAATGTTGTGTTTGTTGTATCACGTCTACAAGGTGGCTAACTCGGTTACCTGTGGCTAAAGGATAGAAATGTAGTGGGGTATCCCAATATATATGTAATGGTACAGGGAGTACAAGTTTGTGTTAACATTGTTTAATGCATAACCGTTTGGTGAGAGTGTTCCCATATACTTGCCATACTGGAGTGCCTCCGATATACCTGAGAGTATTGGAGAACCTTCTATATACTTTTGTACTGGAACGGGATTTCACCCCCAGTATAAAATGTAGGGAGTTAATGAAAACTGCTAGTTTTATAGATGTTGGAACACGTTGGAAATGCTCCTTAGATTAATTGAGTAATTTAATGTTTTTCTTGAATTATGTTTCAAGTTGACTCAAAACAACATCACGTGAATGCCTAAGATGCAACGATATGAGAAAAGTAAAACTTTTCATTTCAATGAAAGCTAGACTAATCAAGGGAAGAAATTTCAATCAATAATGCATCAAACAAAATGCATCAAATATTTTTCTTTACTAAGATGCACTTATATGAATTATTATTTTCTTTTCTTTTTGAATTATTTGATGCATCTAATACTTTATTTAGTTATCAATCACTAAAAAATGTGATCTATTTTCAATAATGAATCTCAAAAAATAACTTTTCAATGAAACTAATCTAATGCATTTTCATGAAAAGTAAATTTTGAAAGAGAAGCTAAAACAAATGCAAAATGATGTTTTCAATGATTTCCATAGAAAACAACACTAAATCAATCAACAAAACCAACATCTCAATGACACCAACAAGCAGGAAGCAATGACCAATTGACTAGAAACCCTATAACTCAGTCAGATTTCACTTCGAATCCAATGAGACAAATTTTGCAAATTAATCAAGACAATTAATCAAAAACACTGACAAGTCCAAGCATATAGGATGGGAAAAGGCCTCATGGGCCAATACACACTAGATTTTGATAGAGAAACCATAAAAATTCTCACATTCAAGGATCAACACTACTTTATATAGCAAACCCATGCTAAAAGGGTCATCAACGCTACTTTCCATAGAAAAACTCATGTTGCCAGTGCTACTTTTAATAGCAAAACCCGTGCTAGTCTTCAGCGTGGGTAAATAGTGGAAGACGGGGTTTTTAGCATGATTGTATATGTAAAAATAATCACTGCCAGCATGACTGTCACTAATAAAACTCACATTGAGTGAGGAATATGGGGAAAAACAAAAAATATTTCAAAAACAATCCAGATGTTGCACTCTAAGACATTAATCAATGAATGTGCAGACCTATACAAGCTCAAACAAACTGAGAACTCAATGTTCGTTCAAACTAATCAAGATATCAATTGAGAAAAGAGGATGAAGAGGCCATAGCTTCCCTGGTGGAGTCGTCATTTTGTTGTGAAGATAAATCCCCTCTGTGGACAGAGGTGATCCCTCTAGCCCAATGAGTGGGTCTAGAAACAAACTAAACAAACTAACATACACTTTCCTAGATTATGTTTAACAAATATAGAGAGAAGGATAAACCTACCTCACTCTGATGAAAATTTGTTCAATCCTTTGGAGATGACTTTGGCTCTTTCGCTCCATCCCTCGCTCCTTACTTTTTCTTCTCATCCGATTACCTACAAGGAAGATCAAAGAGTTGTGCAAGATACAAGAGCATATATGGCATACATCAAACATAAACTACTTAATAGATCAAGGAATATTAAGCTAAAAGCATAAATATTTACATAGTTATGGAAATTGAACATCATATGTATATATTAATGAACTAAAAAGGGAATCATACAACTTATGCCTTAATGTTGGAGGCCTCCTTTTGGTGGATGTCCAAGTCCAAGAAAAGACACTTCAAGAACTCCTTCTCCAAGTTAGAATGGGTAGCATGTAAGCATAATCTCAGCATAGGGATGCAATAATCAATGACCAACAATTTGGGGATGGAAGGGAGTTGATTTATAGGAAGGGAGAGGGAGTTAGGGATCCACAAAAGAGGGAGGAAGGTCCACATATCAAGGGGAAAACCCAAAAATATAATATCAAGAGGTCAAAATTGGAAAGCTTCACCATATCAACAACAACCAATATCCAACTCGTTGTTCTCAAAGTTTCTAGTGTATGAAGCTTCTCCTCCAGTTTAGGAAAACTTGCCAGAAGAGGTTTAGCATGGGTTTTCATATCAAAACCCACGCTAGGATAAAGCAGAGCAACCTCCCATTAGCACAGGCAGGCAGTAGAGAAAAACGTGTTCGCCCTAAAAATTAGGCTTTTAGTTAACCTTCTTCTGAATTGACTGAGGGCAATTTTCCTTTTATTCTTCAGGGAGGCTTTTTTCGATGTATCATGATGGATATGTTGCATAGTTGTGAATGTGTTGGAACTTTGAGATATGTAAAAAGAAGTGAACAATAGGTGCGAAAAAATATTGTGTAACATATATATAGTTCTCTTTCATAAATAAAATAACTTCAACACTTATTTATCAACCTTACAACCATTGTGATATCCAACTCCTAAGAGGAGTGTCTGTTGTAGGCCATGTTGGGTGTGGAGCCTAATTATCTTCTTTATTCAAAGGTATCAACACATTGGACTCCATTTCATAATAGGGTGGCAACATCACCCGTTTTGATGCCCCACCAGGGGGTCCAGGGGACAACGGCTAAAAATAGATGTAAAATTGCCTTGTAAAATGTTGTAATTTTGTAGTCAATCTGGGTCATTCATTAGGAATAAATATGACAATATAAGTTATGTTTAATTTAGGGTTTTTTTCCCTAGAATGCAACCCCTCACTATATATTAGGGAATTGTATTGCAACGATGCATATGTGTATTCTAAGCGAGAAAGGGAGAGGAGATTGTGTGAGAGAAAAGAGGGAATTACAGAGGATCTATTGTAGGTTGTATCTCTTCATTTTGTTGGATAATATAAAAGTAAGTATTGATTGTTTCTCCATGGATGTATCCCAAATTGGATGAACCATGTATATCTGTGTCTCTCTTATTTTATTCTTTTTTTGTGTTTATACTTTTCCAATATTTTTATGTGTTCCATTTCTCTATAATATATAATTTTCTAACAGGTCGTTCAACTCAGATTTCAAACAAAATTACTTGAGATGCTTATGAAACTTTGTGTGACCATAAAAAAGAGTCAACCATTCTAGTTCATTACTAGATGTGGAAATTCATTCACATACTTTTGGATAGCAAGAGAAATTTTAAAACCCCACTAGAGAAACCCTAGCTTAGTAATATTTTATGGTACCTCGGGAAAAGTAAAGGAATAATGTTAGGTCAAAACCTAGTTAAGAAACCACTGAACCCTTCAACTAATTATGGAATGTCGCAGTGTCAGGTCTCACCTACAACATGTATAGACAAACAAACACAAGGAAGAGCGTTATGTTAAATAATTGTGGGTTATATTTGATTAAAATAGTCATACATATTAATAGCAGGGAAATTTAGAGTTAAACCCTAACCTGAGTTGAGGCCTGAAGGTGCTTCACTAAAGGCTCTTGTCCATGAAGACAAAATAAAAGTGTTGAAATGAGAGAAATCCTAGAATTTTCATACCATAAGGACTAAGGAAATTAAATATCTTCTTAGCTAGGTAAGGTTGTTAATCAAAATTAGGCCTACGACTTCTCAAGTGGAAGAGTTCCTCACCAATATCCCATTGGAATGGATGAGAGATGACCAAGACCCTAACGACCACAAAATGATGGAACAAATATATTTTCACCTTCGTACTCAATAAATATACAAGGCATAAAAGATAAATTAAAAAGGTCACCTCTACCGACAAATTGTTGGTACTCAAAGAGAGAGGCAATGTTGTAGGGGCGTAATGCTTCTTCAAAACCTAGTGATTATGTTGATAGAAGCCAACCATCCATCATGGGAAGAAGAAAGCTCCTACCTTTAGGATTAAATGAAAATAAGTAGAGATATTAACTAATACATATATAATCCTTGTAGGAGGTGAGCGGCTAACTAAATTTATAGGCACAAAATTTCCATTGAAGGAAACAACTTTTTAATATAGGAACCCCTACCTCCGGTAGCAGTAAATTAGTGGAACAACAAAATCCACCCATGATAAAACAACCCAATGATTAGTAGTAAAACAATAAACTAACCTATGATATAGAGTTATAAAGCCTCGCTAGAGCAATAGAGGAGTAGAATGAGCTCAGACTAGGAAAGACGGAGGAGGGTTAATTACCTAAAATAACGCAATCCACCCCCCTCCATCAATTACAATATTAATTTGGATGTGGAATAAATTGGTTGACACATGGATGGGGTACATCCCAAGATGTGAGAAACTCTTATGCGTGACAACCCAGTTTCTTGAAAGATTGGAGGTGAATAATATGGATGTCAGTGGAGTTACAGAACATATATAATATTGTAATATGTTTAACGGTGACTTTAATTATTTAAACATGAATAACCTAATTTTATACACTACCATAATGATTTCCATTAACAATACATTCCATATTTAAAATTTATTGCTTCCAGTGGGACAAGAGAAATTTATGTTACGATACATATATGCATGGCTATTCGGTAATATAAACAATCATACATGGAGAGGCAAAGAATAGGTTAATAAATTACTCATATGATAACGGGTTAAAAACCTTTAATTTTAAAAATAAATTAAAACAACAAACTTATGACATGTATCCATGATATCTGACACAACACTTAAAAAAATATCAGGGTGTTCAAAGGGGGATGTTACAAGTGGTATCAAAGCAAAAGGGTTTAGCATTGTGGCCTATTTAAAGAAAAAATAGTAACTTTTGTGGCAACTTCACCTACAGGACCAAATTTTTCACCCTTAAACAAACTAAATCTTGGGATATGGGTAAAATTAGGTGAGAAACTTTGGTCCATATTTACCATGTTGTTTTAAAGTAGTACAAAATTGAGGGCGGAAATCACCAATTAGGAATTGACAATAAGAAAACTAATTAAAATAAATATCCAAGTGTAAATTAATATATAAAATATTGATGGAAATTATTACCTACAAAACTAACATGTTGTACACCTAGGGGAGCAAAGAGTTGTTTGGAAGATTTATTTGATAGCACATGCTAACTAGTAAATCATATTCTATCACTATTGAGTAATCAGCAAAGATAAAATTCCATGATCTGTAACAATGAGGAGGTATATGCATAAACAAATCGGGATACATATACATGTATGGATAAATTAAAGCAGTGTTTCCATATTGTTAAACAATTAAAAATATAAGATAGCTTTGTTTAAGAAAATAGGAAGGGTGTTTCATATGAAATCACCCTAAAAAGTTTAGGGTTATTTGTGTGATGCCTACCTGTTTATTAGTTGCAAGATCCTTTTGTTAGTTTTCTCATAAAAAAATTATTTCAATATGTAATTTATATGATTAATAATCATAAGTATCTAGTAAATATTATTTGGGATGGAGGCAAGAATAAAAAGGAGTAAAAGATATTGTTGGTACCAAAATAAAAAATATTTAGTTGTTACACAATATGTTAGGTTGTGTTATATTCTTTCCACGACTAGCCCACATAGTTAATCGGGGGGTTAGAACGGGGGTGGAGCCCCCCCTCGTTGTGTCGATTGCGTAACGAGGGGAGTCACAGGGGGTTTGAGGGGTATAGATAACCCCACTCTATGGGGTCCGGGGTACTACCCCTGAAATTTTTTTTTTTGGACCCTATATTAGGTTGGTCAGACCTACCTATGGTTTTGTGCATGATTGTTCGCACATGGTTTTAGATGTGATGGTTTTCGGTCCATGTTTTTGGACGCAATGGTTTTCAGTCCATGGAATTGGATGCTTTGGCATGTATAAATATGTATTGTAACATTGGAAGGAACATAACGAAAAAATCAAGCTAGTAGTCCTGGTTTTGGGATCCAGGGGAAAATCTATGTGTATATGTGTTTTATGTGTTATGCTCTCGCATTGTTTATTTTATGTGTTTTAGAATTCGTATGCAGGTAATTTCTGTACGAGATTAAAACCTACACTGTATGCAATGAGAAAGTAATCATTAAATTGGTATAAACTATCTCCTCACACATATTGGATGCAGACCAAGAATCTAATGAGGGGGGAAAAGTAGAAGTAAATAAATTCTTTGAATCCTAACAAAAAGCAGTGTATGGGAAGCAAGCCAAAAAATAAAGGAGACTCACAAAAATGAGGGAATTGCACATTAAAACATACAATATGGATAAAATAAAGTGTATATAGGAATTAAAATGGGAACAAAAGAGGGTCAATGACCTTGTGTTACATAAAGCAGATATATGGTGTATTAGCATACCCAAGAAGGCCGAATAATCATACTTAAAGATAAATTTTGTAAAAAATAAATGGAGATACAAAACATTTATAATTATAAGATAATGTATAAATAGGAGTCAATTTGGGTTATACCAAATGATTGGCAAAAATGGTTAAAATTGTTTTTTATCAATTAAGGATTGGTAAGTGAAATGAGGGATATTGACAGCATGAACAATACACATTTTATGGAGCACATGACAACATAGTACTCGCAAGGTAACCATAGAAAACTATATATAATATAATATATTATATTATAATATATATATAATATATATTATATATATAATATATATATATATATATATATATATCAAGTATAAAACAAGTCTAATCTAGTAATATCTAGATGACACGAGAAAGCTTGAATTTCAGGTCTATTAGGAAAGATGTAACTAATAAACCTACATCCCTGAAAGTATTTTCATCAAGGGGGTCACTGAAAATTAGATACAACAATAGAATAATTGGTGCAAACCATCGGCATGGGAGTTTTCTAAACATAAATAATTGAGAATTGCTTCATGTTTAAAACTAACTAAATTTAGGTAAGATGTGATAATCTATCATAGTAACTTGTGATGGAAAGAAGAATAGTCTTGGAATAGTGAAGTGGGTTTCATCTCTAAGGTTTTAGGTTGACAGTGATGTGATAATAGTATTTGAGCTACCTAAAGTTACTAAATAAGCATAGAAGCACCTAAAAAAGGTGGTGTTGATACTAAAAAATATATCATCTTTACACCAAATTTGGTAAGCATAAAGTAAGCCATATTAGATTCATTTTTAGAAGTATGGGAATCTGCTAGGAAGGGAAGCCCCAGATGTAGGAAAGGAATTTAGATAGATTTTGAATTTATTATACCTGATGGATATAACGGGTTTAAGATTTTTGTGAATTACCGACTCGTGAGATTGATGTAACATACCCCCTGAGCCTACCCGGGAAATTAGCTACTAGGCTCCATTAATTTTAAAATTTTCCTTTGTTACAACTAAGTTTCCACCATCATCACAAGTATAGTTACTCCATTCTTTACATTCCTTACAACTATGATTAAAATATTGATTACTAAACAATATCAAAGTAAGGAACGATACACCTTAGGCACAATATTTCATACTCTTTGATCAACCCTTAGGCATAAACTTCAATATAGGAAATAAAGGAATCATGGGATGCAATCCATAACTTCTTAGGTGACTCCACATAATCCTTAATGGAACATTCATTTGAATCTATTGTAACTAACATGGCTAAGAAAATATTGAATCATTGATTATACAACTAGAAACATTATCCATAATTGTTATGCATGCACTAATGTCTCATGCATAAACATTTGTCAAGTTAAACTAGAGATATCACATAATGTTAAAGGCATACTATGTTCCTTCACTAAACACAATGATGTCCAAGTTTAGATTCACTAGATGTCTCACACATCCATATATGTTCAGCTCACAATCAAGGTTAATATAAGTAGTTTTGCTCATCCATAATGATCCCATGTAGATTCCATCATGAGTAAGATGGCTCCATGGACCAAGCAATAACAACTACCAAGTAGGCTTTCACTAATAACTCTACTATTGGATGCAATAATTTATTCACATGCATAAGAATGCAATCATTTACATAACTATAGATAGCACAACATCTACACATTTGAGCTAAACTATTTAACAAAATAGAAAGTTAGGAGTTGTTATAGACATTTTTGGGCACTTCAACCCCAATCATAAATGTCGATGAACTGAGGGCTCCTAAGTACCTAAAAGTGTTGCTTCAATTCCTAAAGGAACAAGGTCAGCTGATTACATCATATCCCAGAAGTTCTCCACTGAAAACTGCTCATAAATGGTCAAAACTGGGCCATACTAAAAACCCAGTGCAGAGGGTGCGATGCATATCACCTTCCCAATGTATGGGGTGTGATGCATACTAAATTTCTCCTCTGTAGGGTGCGATGGTCAGGAATGGAAATATGGCAGGGACAAAATGTGAGGTGGAAGATCATGGAATCTTCCAGAAGCTTCCCCTCTGACACTTGCCTCTCTGTTTTCGACCAAGGATGAGTAAGAGATCATCATTCTCCAAGTGGAAGCAGGAAATATCAGAGAGAGGACACTAATCAAGATCCAGAAGATGACTCACTCCTATAATCATCTATATATGATCCCATCAAGAGATCCAGGGCTAGAATTTGTATCTTATAGAGAAGTGTGTGGTTTTCTGGTGAGCAACTCATAGTGCTGGGTGATCTAACCTTTGGCTGAGTAAAAAGGGCTTTCTAGCGGAGGATGATGCTAGGTCAGAACATATGGTTGTAATCCTCTTGCTACTTTTCATCTTAATAAAGCTATTCAAGTTTTCCTCCATATTCTTGTGTACTTATTTATATATGAATTTTTATGGTTAACACACATCTGGTCCTGTGTTATTTATGAATATAGATATTTGTTCTTCGATAGTAGTATGTTATTGTGATTCCATAGCTGCTCTTTGAAGCTAGGCAGATGAAGAAGAAGCAGCAAAGCTCTATTAGGAAGGAGAGGAAATCAAGCGCAAGACTAAGGTTGGTCTCCTTGGTTCCCCTCTTGTCTATTTTCATAAAGGAAAATGAAAGTAGACTTTACTTGTTTGTTTCTAAGATAGATACCAATCTTAGTGGGAATAGCAGCATCCGAGTGGACACTATTCCTGGTAACAAAATGGCGACTCCACTGGGGAGCGACTAGATTTTTTGTTAGCCTATCTATCTTTGTTTCTTTTATAAACTTACAGACAGATCCTGAAGCCAAGCCAGCTAGCCTTCAAACTGCATTTGTTATACAATTGCAAAGTAGATCAATGCTGCTTCAGTCTATCTCCGGGTTTTGTTTATGAATTAAACAATTGATCTGCAAACAGTCTAATTGCCCTAAGTGGTGGCTCTAGTAACCTCTTTAGATCACCCCTGTGTTTTACATATGTTGAACATTACTTACTCGGCCTAAATCTCTTAACTGAATTGCAAACTATGAGTAAAAACTTGTTTAAAGTCTCTCACTGGTACCATCACACCCTGCCTTCAAGGAAAACCGTATGCATCGCACTTCCGGAGTGGAGCAGGTGTGTTGCATACTAAATTCACAGTGTGACAGGTGCGATGGTCAGGGAAGGTTAACTTCACCTTCAGATTGTGGTTTTTTCTCACTATTTTCAGTCCTATTCAGGAGTTTTGCTGTCTGTAGTCAGTGTATCTCTGTGAAAACCCCCTTCTCTTGCATTATTTTGCCTCCTTAGTGAAAATAACTGTAAGTGTTTTTATGTATTGTGCATCATTTTCAGTTCTCTTTTGCAAAAAAGTAGCATAGTCGAACTATCGTTTCTGGATCTGAAAGTGTCGTAGCTGTCATTTTCAATTTTAGAAGACATCCCATTGTTCTTTATAGTTGATTATACAGTTACTATTGCATATTTTTTGAATTAGTATTTTTTAGAGCGTCGAAAAGCAATTTTCATTTCGAAATCGCAAAGTGTCTCTCTTACCTTCACTTCATTTTGAAAATAAATTGTTTAAGTGTTGTCGCTTTGAAAATAATTCAAATTTTCACATAGCTTTCTTATTATCATTCATACATTAAGAAGGCTAAAAACAAATACATGCATGTGTATTTTTATTTTGACTACTTGGTTTGATTTAGGACAGTGCATTTAGCGTGTGCTCTGTGCTCTTTGCAGAAAGATTATTAACTTTCTTTCCTTAGTAGCTAGGATTTTCATTGGCCAAAGAAGATTAAACATTTGTTTATCATATTAGACAGCATTTTAGGAATTGTATACACATCATGTGGTGAACCTGAAAGGTAAATTTTTAAGCAATATCAACTTAAAATAAATTTAATGAATATAACAACGCTTTGGAACCTAACGCACAACATCTAGAGGTCTAGGCTAGAGACGTATTCTGGCATCGTAAAGCATGGTAACTGTTGTTTTCATTGTTGGTTGGGTGATTCCTCCACTCTGAGATGACAAGTGCCACTACGGACTTGTGCTCCCATGTACCGTCGAGTATATTTTGGGAGACCACAGTAGCCTGCATCCTTTATCCTTAGGAACCCGTGTCTGCCACCCTATCGATTGCAATGCACTAAACACAACATTCGGGAAGATTGACTGCCGTACCGTAAAAAGTATTCTACAGTTTTGCGATTGGTTTGGTAATCCTCTCTACTTAGATCTCTAGAGAAGTCCATTTTGCTCCTTTTCAGACTCCTTAAAGGAAAAGGTCCTCTGAGCACTTGTCACTTCAGGCTCAATAAAAATCGAAGGCGACTAGAGTCATCTTTTGTTTTTTCTCGACTCTTTAAATTGAAAAAACAAGTTGTGTCAAAGCGTCTAAAATTTATTTTAATTGGAATAACATCACAAATTCCCTCATTGGTCTTTAGGTTG